>JAILYF010000243.1:0-69361 GCA_025491095.1 Brachionus asplanchnoidis
CGTAATCTTTCGTAAAATACCTCTTTTTCACTTTTCGGATTTTACGTTAATTTACGTAAAATGTTGTAAAATTTGGTTAATTTACGGTATTTAACGTAATTTTCCGTAAAATACTGTTATCAAATCACCACTGTATAACTAGATTTGTTACCAATAAATATTTTTTAAATTAAAAAAAACAATTTAGTTATGAATAGACCAAAAAGATACGAAAAGATTTATATGTTAAAAAATTAAAACAGGTACTGAGAGAATTTATTCTGTAAATAAATACTCTAAATACGATTTATACCACATTTACTTCTGCGGGCATCGTAAAAACTAAAGTGTTAAGTTGACATGAGAATTTGATCAAATTTTAAGTTAGTTTCCGTAGATTGACTGAATTTACGATAATTCACGTAAAATCCTAAAAGTCAAAAATCAAGAATTTCTGAAAATTTTCGAAAATTATCGTAATCTTTTTAATATTTTTAATATTTTAATATTTAACGATATTTTTAATTTTAGTATAGAAACAAAAATTGCCAAATTTTTTTTTATTTTTTTCTTACCAAATTTTGCTGGTAAATTTATCAGGAAATTTTGGCTAAACTAAAAGAAAAGAAAGCGAAACTGCGACTACTAAAGAGTCAAATTTCATCATAAATTGAAAATGGAAATGAATTAGGAATTTTGAATTGAAAATGATGCTAAATAGAAAAAAAAAATTTCCAAATTTCTTTCTAATTTTTAAATTAATTACGAAATTTCAAAATAAAAGCAGTCAAAGGAATAAAAGGTTTCACTAAATAAAAAATATTATTTTTAATCAAGAATTTATTTCAAGCGTTTTAATGATGAAATTATAAATTAAATTTTGATTATATACGAACAAAATCAGTTTCTAAAAATTTGAAAAATAAAAGAAAAGCTCAAGTAAGAAGAAAAACTTTAAAATCTTGCTTTATTGCTAAATTTTTTGTTGTATTTCAGATTTGAGAATTTTTATATTTATAAATGGAAGCAAATATTTGTATTTTTCTACTGGCCTTTATTTTTTTTCAAGGCGTGAATGGTTTTTTTCCAAACAATCTCCGAGCCAAAGTAGCAGAATTTAAGCGTACTCCAGAGTCTATTTCACATAAAGAAATGAGCAAAAAAGCATTCTTTGATTTTATAACTGAGACATTTGAAAATATGGATCAGGAAAAATTGCCAGAAAAGACAGCGGACATAATCAAAATTTTAAAAGAGTTTAAATATTATAAGAGCAAATACCGACAGGTAAATAGATATTTTAATAAATTTTCCGAAAATGTTGAAGAAATTTAGATTCAAACGAAGAAACTGATCTAGATGAATATACTATAAATAATCCGACATTTCATTTTGACGCAGAATTAATGCATGAAACCAATATTCGAATGATCAATCAGAAAAATCAAATTATTGCCTTTTTAAAAAAGAATGAGTTTTTTTTAGCCAGAAAATTAATTGGCCAATATTTTCATACCCTGCAAGATTTTTACAGTCATTCGAACTGGGTTGAAATGAAAAATACAGACATAAATTTTGATATTGGTGAAAGATTCTTTTTAAATAAAATAGCTCAAAAAACAGAGCCAACCTGTGTTAGCTGCCATTTTGAATACAAATCTGAATTCAATTCGGAATATGGGGTTTTTGACGATCCTAAACAAAATTGCACAGATAACATAAAATCGGATTTAAATGAGAAAAAAATTTTACTGGCCAAACTTTGGACGGTGAACCTGTTTTAAAGTTAGAAAATAAGTGTAGTCATGGTGCATATGAATTTTTTTGTGACATTTTTAAAATACGAAATAATTTCAAAAAGTTTTAAGATTGTGTTCAAAGCTGATTTTAAGGTAACAAAAATTGTAGAACGAATATATTTACCCAAAAAATGTGGGTAAATATCTTGTTTTATTTCACAAAATTTACCTGAAAATAAACAATTTTTTTTGTTAACTATTTATTTAGCCACAAATTGACATTACATTTTTTCTTTTATCTTAACATTGAAATCCAGGCAAAATGAAAATAATTTTACACTTTCATATTTTAAGATTTGTTTTGGAATATTTCAGAAATATAAAAAAACTCTGCCAATTTATTTAGTTATCAGAATGAAAAATTTTATTAAATATTGCTCAAATAATCTGAAAATATGAAAATGTAAAATTTTTAAATTTTGCCGAAATCCATCAATAAAAAAACTAATTGAAGTTCATCCAGCAAATTAATTTGTAAGTAAGAACGAACAACCTATAGATCATAAGTTATGACTCTTTTCACTCATTATTTTCAACACAAAATGGAACAAGATTTCTTTATTGGAAAAGTTTTCGATTCCTTTGACGATTTTATTCAACTATTGAATGATTTCTCAAAGCAATTATTCTCAATATGGACAACATTCAATAGTAAAAAAATTGACAAAAAAGAAAACAAGTTCAAGTTAGTTCATTTGATTGTGACGAGACAGAACTAACAACCAAATCCAAAGGAATAAGGCCAATTCAAGGTTATTAGCCCTTGTGTCCTTAGCTCTTCTTTTGTTAGCTTAAACAATGAACTATCATTCTTAATTTCTAGTTATTTTACTACAGACGCTCTCTTAATGTTGCAAAATAACTTAACAACATCGAGATCAGAGGGTCGATCTAATTCGTGCAACTTATGTTCTTTATCTTGCGACTCCAAGTTTATCGTTTGCAGTTCTTGTAATAAATGTTTTCATTTAAAATGTGTAATAAAAGCTTATGCACCTAAGATTAAAAAATGGATTTGTGCTAATTGTAATACTAATTAAATAATCTGAACAAGTTAATCTTTTTTTTTTCTTTTTTTTCTAATAACTTGTGGATAAATAAAAAAAATTCAATTCCACATAATGTGTGTATCTATTTTTGTTTATTTACCCACAAAATGTGTGAAAATAAACGTTACCAAAATTGTATTAACCCCTTTTTAAAAAGTAAACGTGAGTTTTTTTTCAGCATAAAAATAGTAAATTTTGAAAAATTAACAAAAGATTATTTCAAAGATAATTTTCCGCAAATTCGTCTATCTACCACTTGCAGCTTCAACACGAGCCAAATGACTCGATTTCATTTTTCAATAGAATTTTAAAATTTTAGCTAAAATTTGCAACCAAAAATTTTAAAATTTAAATTTAACTAGCAAATTAGTCATAAAATAGTGATAAAAAAATTTAAAATCTTAAAACAACTGATTAAAATCATCAAAAAATAGTTTGTGCTTTGAAAAAAACATGAAAGAAAAAGAATGGGTTCGAAAAGAAATGGAAGCATCTTGAAGTTGATGATAACATCAAAATATCGTTTCAGTTAAAAGACTTTATCCGATAAAGTCTAATTTTAATATTAATTTAAATTATTTTAATATAACATGTAGATTTTAAAAATAAAATAACTTTCAAAAAATATTTTTTGAACCTTTTGATAAAATCGATTTTTTTGATTTAAATATACAAATTCATTTTTTGTAAATTTATTTTGAAATTTTTTGTTTCAAAAGTTTTGATATGAACAATAACAATATTTTCATTTTATTTCTTATTTTGAACTTAATATTTGAATTTCAATTTAATAGTGTCTTCTTACGAACATAAAGACGTTTTAGATAAATTAATTTAACACATGAGATTAAGCATGGTCCTTTTATTTTTCAAATTAAGTTAATATTTTTTAGGATTTGATAATCTGATTTAAATTTTGTAATAAATTAAAATGATTAATTATAAAATCAAATTTTATGTTCAGCTTTAAACTTTTAAAAAACAAGTTATATAAACTATTTTTTTAACGTTAACAATTATTTTTTTGTATAATCGAATCCATAACGACAATTTACCAACACTATTTTTACTTGCATCTTGGCTTATAAGCGAATTTTTGGTTAAACAAAATTACTAATAGAGTGTTTTACTTCAAACAAGTGTTGGTAACCGTACAAACGGCCATTGATGCGGCCAAAATTTTTTTTGACCGTGAACAAGACCGCCTAAACGGACGGTTAAAATGGCAGACGGCCACTTTGGCGGCCAGGCCGGCGGCCAAAAATTTGGACCGCGAAGTTGACCGGCCAAATCTTAGACGGACGGCCAAATGTACGGCCAAACTCAAAACGGACGGCCACTTTGGCGGCCCAAATTTTTGACCGCGAAGTTGGCCGGCCAAATCATAGACGATGAAATTTGCGATCAGACCATAACCTGAAAATGTTAAAGATTTGCCAAAAGTTTTATTTTATAAGAAAATGACAAATTTGAAAAAAATAATTTTTCTTGAAAAGGCCAAATTTTTGAAATTTTTTTTCTTTAAGATTTTATGAAAAAATATTAGAGATTTAAATGTAATATTTGAAAATTTCTTGTTTCTCCATATTAGAAACATGAAAGAACATCAAAATTTCTTTCAATGAAATTTTTTGCCGCTGATTTTGTCTGACCGCCAAAGTGGCCGCCCGTTTAAGGGTTGGCCGTACATTTGGTCGTCCGTCTAAGACTTGGCCGGCCAACTTCGCAGTCCAATTTTATGGCCAACGGCCTGGCCGTCAGAGTGGCCGCCCGTTTAAGGGTTGGACGTACATTTGGCCGTCCGTCTATAATTTGGCCGGCCAACATCGCGGTCCAAAGTTTTGGCCACTGGCCTGGCCGCCAAATTGGCCGCCTTATTTTGGCCGCGTCTGGACCGGCCAGGCTTGGCTGCCGCCCAACACTACTTCAAACAGCTGAAAGGGTAATGTTACATCATTTTACGTAATTTTACATCAAAAAATGTTAAAATAAATTAATGTATATAATTACATCTAGCATTTAATTAAATGGTAGCTTACGTAAAATGATGTAAAATCAAGTTATTTCAAAGAGAACTTAAAAAAAAAAATGATTTTAAATTATCATTTTTGGAATTTTAAATTTTTTTTACCACCAAAAAAAAATTGGATTTGTAATTTTTTTATGCCTTTTTAATTCCTTTTTTTAAGACTTTTTAAAAAATTATCAAAAGAAGGACTTTATTACTAAATGACTTTTATTAAATATATCAAATCGTGACAATTTCAATTTATGACTTATTAATTTAAAACTTTTAAATAAGCTGTTATAAAATATAAAATTTTCGAGTATAATTTAATCTATAGCCTATTCATAAAATTATTGAAATTAACTAAAGAGTTTGTTAATTTATAATGAAATTTATTTAATTATATTTAATGTACAAATTCATTTTTTGTAAAAATTATTTTGATATTTTTTATTTCAAAAATTGTCTATCTCCCTACAATATACCATCTACCATCTACCATAATATACCAAAAAATTGATACAAGTTTTTGCCACATGATAATTTTTATTTAAATTTCTTTATTATATATCCCTCTCCGTTTCTTCTATTTTTTTACTTATTATTTGTATAGTGTATTGTTTATCAAAGTTAACAATAATGTCTATTTGACAGTTTATGCTAACTTTTACGAGTTCAATTTAAAAGAATTTAATGTGGCTAGCTAATTATGACAAGTTAAAGAATAATAGAGATTGATATGACAAAGTTAATTATTTGCGAGGGACGAGCTGATTAAGCAGACACGGACACCTAGAAAAATCGTATGTGGAACAGTTTTAAAAAAATTCTTGACGTAAATCGTCAATACACTATACACATAGAAAAAAAATTTCTCATGTATTTTCTTAATAAAAAAACTTGACAGACAATAATTAAAGATATTCAGATAACTTAAAATTTACTTAAAAAAAATTGAATAAATAACGACTCGTTACTCGCAAAATAAAGCCCTGCTTCCCTATCTTAATTTGTATTAATTCGACCTAAGAAAAAATGATAAAGATTAATTTGACTAGTTGCGAGGAACGAAGCAGCCGTGACGAGCTATATAGTCTCACAATGAGAATGTATTGTAAATTTAGAATGCGCGATTTAAAAACATTTTTCTGGATGAGAATTTTTGATAAAACCTTAACATATACTATTCTAAATTAAAAAAATTGAAAATTTATCAATTAAAATTTGCAAATAAAACTTTACTTTTTTCTAATTTTTTTTCACTGGGGTGAAATTTTGACATGAGTTTAAAAAAAATGAGTTGATTAAAAAAATAACTCATGTTTTTTTTTAAATAATTTTTTTTAACTCATTTTTTTAATTCAATTTTTGGTTTCAAAAAAAAAGGTGATTTTCACATTGGTGTTTTTAAAAATAAAAATAATTGTTTAATTAAAGTTTTTATTAAAAAGTAAAGGATTTAAGCAAAATTTACAAAAACAAAAAAGTTAATTAATTATTTGAATATTTTTGCCACGAAAGTGGTATTTATCTTTGTTTGATGGATCTACCATTTTTTTTCCAATATCTTGGATAAGTCAATATTTAAAATAGGAATAATATAAGTATTCATTTTTAGCAGTGTGTAATTTTATCAGCAATGGGTTTATTTATTTTATTTATTTATTTATTTGTTTTCTGTACCGAGCTAGAGCTCCTTCAGAATAAGTTAAAAAAAAAAAAATAAATAAAATAAAAATAAAATAAAATAAAAATAAAATTAAAGTTAATAAAACTTTTATTTAAACATATTAATAGTTATTAAAACAACTATTTATTTTGATTCTTTTTTTTTATCTCATCATGAGATAAAAAAAAAGAATCAAAATAAAGTAAATAAGCTAAAAAAATGAAAGTTGAAAATACATGAATAGGAATTGATTGATTATTATTTATTTGTATATCTGTACCGAGCTAGAGCTCCTTCAGATGTTGCACATGTTTAAATAGTTCAAGTTAAAAGGGTTTAAGGTTTAAATATATTTTTAAGTTATTTCATTAATTTTTTTCAATTATTGTTTTTGTAAGTTTGGATTTCATTTTGGATCTTTTGTAGCAATTAAAGAAGTTTTAAAGAGCATAAGTCATTTTTAATTAATTAATTAACACTTTTTATTTTTGTGGTCATATTTTCTAAACATGATACATTATTAGTTAATTAATTAACTCATGTCAAAACTTCACCCCAGTTTTTTTTTCTCTGTCAAAAACTAAAAAAACTATCATAATTTCAATATTAATTTTATAATAAATTTAATTGTTTGAAAAAAAGTCTAACGTTTCGTTACTCGCATACAAAGCTTTGCTTACCCATATTTTTCTTTTACTAAAACTAGTCTTACTAAAGCTCCGTTATTATTTATTTATTTATTGAATTGAATTAACCTCCTTTAAGGAGAAGTAAAAGAAAATAAAAAAAAAAAATTCTATTTTTTTTTTTTTTGTTTTTTTGTGTTTTTTAAAAAATGAAAAATTATTACCTAAAAATAAAATTACAAAAATAAAAAAGGAACATTAGTTCGAAAATAGAAAAAGGCATGAAAGTTAGAAAGCAAGATAATTTGGACCAAAATTCATGAATTTCTTTTATTTTGAATTAGCTCATTTAGGAGAGTTCTGTAATGTTTTAATTTTAAATTGCAAAGACATAACCAAATTGAATCAGATATACCATCATTAGAAATCAGATTAGTCTTAAGATTTTCTTTAAGTTGGTTTATATTTACTGAAATTTTTGAGGTTTCAATTTTAAAGTACTTGGAAATAAGTTCTAAGTCGGAGGAAAAAGATTTATTAGAGGGGGGTTCACTTAGCATATATTTTAAAAATTGTGATGATAGATAATTATATTTAATTGTATCAATAAAAGTTAGTTTTGAAAATAGATAAAGTTCATCAAAGTTGAATAATTTTAGTACTTTTAAGACTCGTGACATGTGACAGTAGGCTTTTAAACCAAACATTTGTCTAATTAAGTTGTTTTGTAATTTATTTATTGAATCCTTTGTGGTCGAATTAAGAGTAAGAGCCTCAAGACCATATGTGAATTTAGATAAGCAAAATGTTTTGTATATAAATGATTTGAATTTAGGTGAAGAGGTAGGACTATTTTTAGGCAGAAGATATGAAATTCCAAAAAAGCTGCTCTGAACTTTTTTAAAATTTATAACTGCCTGTGTGTTAAGGTCAAGATTAGAATCTATAATGAATCCTAAGTATTCTAACTGATTTGCTTCTTCAAGTTCGGATCCATTAAGGTGAAATACCGACTTAAATAATTGAATGCCAAAGTTAACAACTTTTGTTTTATTAGGGTTAAATTTTATTCTCCATTTATTCCCATAAGATCCACAAATATCCAAAAGCATTTGTAGATGGGAGTCAACTGGGCTTATTAAGATTATATCATCTGCGTAGACAATGATAGAAACATTAAGATTTTTATAAAGAGCTCCAAGCTCATTGTTAAGGCATTCTATTATAAGATCATCAATATATATGTTGAAAAGAAAAGAAGATAAAATAGCTCCTTGTTTTACACCAGTTTCAATTTTAAAGGGTTTAGTTGTTAGATTATTTGGAAGATTTTCTGCATCTAAAGATGCTATCCTACATCCAGAGCCTTTATTGATGTAGTTAAGAGTTGTTTCTTTTAATACAAAAATGGCATGGTTACATGAGGTTTTTTTCTTAAAACCAAATTGGTTATTACTAACTTTGTAAAGATCAGGGGAGTTAATTAGAATAAGTTTTTCTAGGATTTGAGCAAAGCAGTTTGAAATAGAAATAGGTCTTATATTGTTTAGATCATAGCTATTTTTTAAATTGTCTTTTAGAATAGGATTAATTTTGAAGTATTAAGATTTTTTGGGATCTTATTGAATAGTAGAAGTTGGTTGAAGAATTCAAGTAGAATTTCATAAAAGCCAACAAAATGAATGTTATTATGAATTATGGCAAATTTAAGTCTTGTCAGGATTTTACTTGTCTATTTTAATAATGTCAAATTAAAACTCGTCATAATTAACAAGTCAAAATAAAACCTATTAAAATGAGTCCGTCAAAATAAACACCATTCTTATTTATTTTTATTTATTTATTCATTTGTGTTTCTTATCGAGCATAAGCTCATTCGGCAAACGGGAGTTTCAGATCAAATATTGAGATCAAAACGATCATTTAAAATTTTAAAACATAATTAATCTAATGATTTTGATAATTTTTTAAGAAAATAATACTAAACATTACTAGACATGTTATGTCTAATAGTGGTTCATTATCAAATTAACAATAAAATGATTGAAATCTAATTTATTTAACAAAAAAAATCAATAATTTAAATAATTCAGGTTAAGTTAATCCACAAATTCATATTTATAACTTTTATAAATATTCATTCAATAAAAATTAATTTCATTTTTCTACTTTTATAAATTATAAATTTTAAAACACTACATTTTTTTGTCTTTAAAAGTAAGTTTTTAAATTAATTTCATTAAAATTAAAAATTTAAGTCTAATAAAGTTCAATAAAAAAGGACATTTGAAATTTTAAATATGAAAATAAACTTGACATGACATGTCAAGAAATTGCTTTGGAAAAAATTTATTTTTTCTCAATTATTAAAAACAATATTACAATTTATCTTTTGATCTTTTGATCGTGATCTCAAACTTCAATTTGCCGCTCATTCAGATAAGTTGTTCTAAAAAGTTCGGAACTTTTTAGAACAACTTTTTATAGAACTTTTTATAGAATATAAGCCTATTTTGTTCTATTTTCTTATTTAAAAAAAAAGTTAATAGTTCAAAACTTTGTGATGTAAACATGATGATTCAAATAAAGGTTGCTGCCATTCGTACGATCCCCGAGTTTTCCCCAAAATTATTTAACAAAAAAATAAAAATTTTATTCATTCTTTCAATTTTGTTCTAAAATTCACAATTGCCATTTTTTTCAGAAAATTAAAATTTTTTAAAGCTTTGCAATTATTTTCATTTAATAAATTAATTTCTTATATGTCTAAAATCACATGAGCTTGAATTCATATGGGCTTTTTTGACGATACTAGAAAAATTGCACCATTTGGCGGAATAAATAAAGACTCACTTGTAAAATTGTTTTCGCCACATTATTATTTGCATCTGGAAGCAGTCTCTTTAGCTGAAAAAGCTACACTATACTTTTTACAAAGAATCCAATCCGCGGTAGGAATTGAAAAAAAGTTTGTGTATCTTCGGCATTATGTGCACCAAGAATGTTCTTTTTTAATCGACGCAACTGGTAGCATGGAAACACTAATTGATGTGGCAAAACAAAGAGCTAATTCTATTTTCAAAGATTATTTGGAAAATAGTGTTCGACTCAATTTGACCATTGCATTTTTTGATGATCCTTTTCGTTCCATTAAATCAACAACTTTTACAAATATTACCACTGAAGAGGAATATTTGCGGATCATGTCCCTCATTAATCCAAAACAACCTTTACCAATTCTAAAACAAGTCTGTGTTTATATTCCATTTTATTACTGCTATTGTTGTGAATATGATAACAGTAATTGGAATACTGGAAGAGAAATGATAAATTCGCGAATAAGCTATTTTGTGTCAAATATTGTGGAAAAAACTGACTTTTATCTTTTTACAGATTCCTTACCAAGGGATGAAATATTATTAATGGAAGTGATCGCTTATTTAAAACTTAAAAGCATTCGATTTCATTGCCCTTTTTGTCCTTTTGTAATACAGAGATCTTTGAATATAAATTCCTATCAGAAATATGTTCAGTACACAGACGGATCCTATGAAAAAGATGGTAAAATTGAAATCCAAGAATTCTCACCCAATCTGCCAGTCTATTCAATTTTGATTCTACAAAATGACTCTCTAAATGAACAAATCTACATTGATTCCTTTATCAAAATATAACCATAGAAGTTCAAACTAAGGGTTCATACGCAATCAATGATTTAAATTTGGCGGATGATTCTAAAAACTTTTTGAAATTAGGAGACATAAATTTAAACTTTAATCTAAGTGAAAAGTTTACTCTGAATATTTATGGTGAAAATGATTTTTTTATTAGCTATAGATTTTATGAGTATTTTTCAGATTCATCGCATCCTGGCGATCATTACTTTGACAAGCCGGTCTCAGGCACCAATGTCGCAGTTAGTTTTACATTCTCGGATGAAGTGGCTGTAAATTTGACCCAACTTTCAATTCTTGACCAAGAAACTGATCTAGAAATATCCAAATCAATCATAGAGGGTTATGATTCTAATATAACTATTCCGTATAAGAAATGCTATTTTTCCATCAAGGGTTTTGATTCAAATGGGTCCATTTTTCAAAGATATCTTAAACAGATTCCTTTTGATCCGTTGTTTTACTCGATTGAGTTCAAAAGTGTTCTGGCCAACAATTCTGTCATTATGCTTAATATCATCATTAAAAGCTCGAGTAGGTTTACAAGTTCAATAGCTCTTGATATATCAACCAAAACAACTGATCAAGTTAAGTTGGTTGTCACTCCAGAGCTAC
This sequence comes from Brachionus asplanchnoidis, assembly GCA_025491095.1. Lineage (NCBI taxonomy): Eukaryota > Metazoa > Rotifera > Eurotatoria > Ploima > Brachionidae > Brachionus > Brachionus asplanchnoidis. The sequence goes on from JAILYF010000243.1 coordinate 11,420, forward strand.
TGGAGATTAACTCGGAAGAAAGCGGAAATTTTTCTTGTAAAATTGTTCTAGTTGAAGGTGTAGAACTAATGGAAACAAGTCTGACTATTTTGCCGATTATTTACATCAACAAAACTGAAACATTCATTTTTGACAGAAAATTAATTAGTCTGGATACATTTAAAAGAGAAATCTTTGAAAATGCTACAGAATTAGAGTATTTTTCCACAGAAAGTCCAATTGAGACTACACCTGCCATGGAAGAAAACTCATCATTAGAATCAGTAGATTTTACAACAGCAGATGATGGTCAAGATTTTTTTGACTCAACAGTGTCGATTGATATTAACACAACCAAAGAAAATGTTAATCATCAACCCAGTTTATTGAGCAAATTTTTCAATTTAATCATTTTTTTAATCAACTATATCTTTTCTTTTTTATGAAACATTCATTTTGGTTTTGAAAAAAATGTGACCAATATTATTTAATTAAATGGCCTGCTTGACTTTTAAATATTTCGGAAGATGAAAATTAAAGTGATAAATCAATTAAAAATTTTATTTAATTTACACAGGAAAATAAAAAATAGTCCGGCATTTTTTCGAAAATTAATAGATTTTTTAAATTTGAAAATTTTGTTAATTTTTATTAAAAAACTTAAAAATGCAAAAAATTTTAATTATTTAAAAAGCTCCTAAAAATAGCTTTCCATATTTGTTAAGTTTAGAAAAATTTTTTAAAGAAATTCTTTTATAAAAATTAGAAAAATTTCCTAGAGAGTTCGAGTATGCTAAACAAGTGTTGAAAAAACTAAATAGGTAAAAATGGCGAATTAAATATGAGTTGTTTTAAAACTTAAATAATTCTCTCAACTTCAATGCAATGTAATTTCGTATTTTGATTTTTTTTTTGAGCTAAAATAACATTAAAAATTTGCCTTTGATCATTGATTTAATTACACTGTGAATAAAACCAATATTTGTCGACATCATTAGTAGTGATGAAATCGAATTGGCTTTTTGGACACAAATTGGAACTTGAATAAATAAAAAATTTGAAAAGACTATTGAAAAAGTAGAATATTCGAATAAAATCTTGAATATAAGATAAATTTGAATCTAAATTTGATTTATTTTTATTTTTGAAATTAAATTCGAAAATCATCTTTATTTAAATTAAAATTCGAACTTAACTTTAATTTAAAAAAAAACTTGAATTTTTGATAAATTCAACTAATAATTTAAAAGTATTAAAATTTGAATAGAATATTTGAAAAATTAAGCATTTGAAAATTTAGTTTTGTGTACTCTTGTAGCGTTGGTTAAATCAAAGCAGCTATTTTTTGGTACCTGGTAAGATAGATGGGACTATTGTAATCCAGAAAATGTTAGAAGAGTTGTGTTGACTGGTGAAAATCTGGCACACTTTTAGTATCCAAATCGAATTAAATTCGAATTATTTAATGAATTCTATTTTAATTAAATTTTTTCTGATCAGTTATTTTTTGATTAATATTTATTTTCAAATATTAAATTGAATATTTATTATATTCAATTTTTGATTCAAAAATTTTATATTTTCAAATACAAATCGAATATTTTAGAGATTCAATTTTTAATCTAAATAAATTAATTTTCAAGTATATAATTCAAAAAAATTTTTATTCAAAAATTAAATTCAAGCCTAATTTTTATTCGAAATGCTACTTATTCGAATATGCATATTCGATTTCATCACTAGGTAAATCATTAGGTAAATTAATTTACATAGCCATGAGAGCAAAGTCATGGTGGCATAGCTCGACAAGAAATATTCAACACATTATCCATCTAAATATAAACCAATCCACAAAGAGCTAAGAATCGACTTGATTGATGACAAAGCAAACAAGCTTTTTTCAAAATTTATCACCACAAGGCAAAGCCATGAAAAAATAGCTCAGGAGGTCCAGGACTTTCTGCTTCAAAACTCCTCCGGAAACAATTTAAAGTACAAAACACCCTTTGATTCAATCATTAAAGCGTCAAACTCTTAGCAAAAATTTAATTTAACAATTAACCGTTTACCCTTGCAAAGAGATGCATGCACCAAAAACCAAAACTCAGGTTTTAGCCCAAGCATCACGTTACATCTCGCCCATGTTAAACTTTCCCCCCTTTTGATGCGTGCATTAAAATGCAGATTTTTGGTGTTTAACGCCGCGTTAAAACCCGAATTAGGAATTAACGCGGCGTTTTCCACCGAGTTTTGGGTTTTAACGCGGCGTTAAACACCAAAAATCTGCATTTTAATGCACGCATCAAAAGGGGGGAAAGTTTAACATGGGCGAGATGTAACGTGATGCTTGGGCTAAAACCTGAGTTTTGGTTTTTGGTGCATGCATCTCTTTGTAAGGTTTAACGGTATATAAAATCTTGATATTAATTTTTCTACTTTAATTATACACATAAAATTAATACATATCTCAATCATATTGCAGCCATGTGGGCTGATAAGAAGGCTCTGCCATTCGGAACTGCCCTGGAAAAACTTTTCCTAAATTATTTTTTTAATAAAATAAAAAAAATAAACCAATTTTCGGTATTCCCTCGTTCGATATTGCAGCCTCAGAACTCGAAAAACAACTTTGGCGCAGGCAATAAATACCATCTCGCCCATGTTAAAAAATTCTAAACTTACACCGCATGCGTCAAAGTTGTATTTCGAGTCTTGGAGCACGTTTAAAGTAAAGTTTTTTAATATAATGCAGCATTTAAAATAGAGATTCTGTCATAAAAATAAAAATTATTTTTTCAATTATGCATTTGGTGCAGGATCACAAATTAAACCGAAAAAAAATTAGAAATGAATATTTTTATTATTCGATTAAAAAAAATACTAAAATTTGATTTTTGACGCGGCATTAGAAAAAAAAAAATTTTATTTCGACTCGATTTTAAATTTTTAAAATATTTACCATATTTTTCGAGTCAATTTTAAATTTTTTTAATAAATAATGCAGCGTCAAAAATCAAATCTAAGTATTATTTTATTAATCAAATAATAAAAATATTCAAAATAATAATTTTTATTTTTAATTGAATAATAAAAATATTCAAAAAAATTATTTTTATTTTTAATCGAATAATAAAAATATTCAAAAAAATAATTATTATTTTTATGACATAATCTCTTTTATTAATGCTGCATTATATTAAAAAACTTTACTTTAAACTTGCTCCAAGACTCGAAATACAACTTAGACGCATGAGGTGTAAGTTAAGAATGTTTTAACATGGGCGAGATGGTATTTATTGCCTGCGCCAAAGTTGTTTTTCGAGTTCTGAGGCTGCAATATCGAACGAGGGAATACGGTAGTATGACAAGCTGTTTTGTGAAACTACTTGAACGGTTGTAGGAAACATAGACGAACAGCTGACTACCGTAATTCCGTGTTGGGGGACGCGTGCATTAATACCCAAAGTCATATGTGAAGTGCATGCACAGACATTAACCCCTTCCATGTTAAAAAAATACTATTAAAGGTTCGACGCACTACATGTGCAACTTTGGGTATTAACGTGTGATACTAGTAAAAAAACCAAGTTTAAATGTCGAGTTAATAATCAAAAAATCTTTTTTAGAGCAACACTTTAATTTGAAATTTTCTGAAATATTAAAAAAATAATTTTGCATATTTCAACTTTTAGTGCGACCATTCAAACAAAATTATGAAAATGTTTTTTAATATTAAAAATTATTTTTTTTGTGCTTATCTAGTTATAGATGAAGCTTTTTTTTTAAAAAATTTAAAAAATTATACGATATTTCATAGAATATAAATATTAAAATAATATGACAAAGTCTTGAATTAATTATAAGAGCGGCGTTTAAAGACAATATTAAAATAAAAAAAATACTATTTGAAAATCTTAATTTGATGATTTGTTTTTTGAGCCCTTTTTCCTACCAAGAGGCTTTCGAACACTCCCATCTTTGTTTAAAACTACAACTGGAGTAATATCAACTCTATTCAAGTTTAAACTTTGAAGAGGTCGACGCATAACTTCCTCATTCTGGTTTGAAATTATCTATGAAATATCGTATGATTTTTTAAATTTTTTAAAAAAAAAGCTGCATCTATAACTAGATAAGCACAAAAAAAATAATTTTTAATATTAAAAAACATTTTCATAATTTTGTTTGAATGGTCGCATTAAAAGTTGAAATATGCAAAATTATTTTTTTAATATTTCAGAAAATTTCAAATTAAAGTGTTGCTCTAAAAAAGATTTTTTGATTATTAACTCGACATTTAAACTTGGTTTTTTTACTAGTATCACACGTTAATACCCAAAGTTGCACATGTAGTGCGTCGAACCTTTAATAGTATTTTTTTAACATGGAAGGGGTTAATGTCTGTGCATGCACTTCACATATGACTTTGGGTATTAATGCACGCGTCCCCCAACACGGAATTACGGTATGAGTTTTCAGGCATCCATAAAATTGCTGAATCATTAATAAGGTAAGTCTCAAAATTTTCATAGTAATAAAAACAAAAAAGTCATGATAATATTGTAAATCATGGAAAAAAATGACGGATAATTTTACGGCATTTTTACTTCAAAATTACGCATAATTTTGTAACGAATGTTATAAAAATATAATAAGTAATTATGCCATTATTAAGCCATTAAAAAGCCAAAGGTAAATTAGACAAATTGTGTTGCAATTAACTATTACTTTTTTACGAGTAAATTATGTGTTAAATTTTTCAAAATAAATTTAGAAAAAACTGTAATTTACGCGTAAATTAAAATATAAATTCTCAATCAAATATGTTTTTTATTTTACAGTCAAACCTTGTTATAACGAACTACTTGGGCTGAAAATTAGGTATTCGTTATATCGAAATTTCCATATAAAATGATAGGGACAAAAAAATTTTAAACCAAAATTTTTTGATTAAAAACATTAAAATAAAAATGCGAAAAAAACTAAAAGTTAATTTTTTTGAAAAAAATCGGTAATAGATGGTTGTTTGGTAAAGCTTCTTTCAATTATAAAATTTTCAATATTAAATAATAAACTAATTACATTAGAATTATCATCTTTTTTGGTTTAAAAAAAATGTTTAAGTTCATTTAATCTATCAATTGCTTCTTTTGAGTTAATCACTTGTTTATTTGCATTTTGTTGCTCTTCAATTTCTGTATCACTGTCTTGCTCTACTTGATTGTTTGTTGCTATTGAATCGAAGATTTCTGCCTCTTTTCCAGCTTTGAAGTGGTTATTTTTGCTCAATATGTTTTTTTATAATTTCTATCTTAACTTCAAGAGAGATACATTTTCTCTTTTTGCAAACTTGCTTTTCATTCATTTTTATCAATTAGAATTTTTAGATAAACAATAATAAGTAATTTTCAAGTATTTATTTACTATTTTTTATAATCAAGGTGTAAATTACCTTTTAGCATTTTTCCCTGTTAAACTTTTTTCCTCTTAATTTTTTTCCATTTACAAAATTTAACACAATATTAGCCAATTAAAAAAAAGATAAATGAACTGATTTACTCTGACTCTCTAAATGAATTTAATCCAAAAATAACTTTTTAAAAAATGGAAGCAGCTGAATACTTCAACGAGAATGATTGTGGATAGTTCGCGATAGCTTACGCTCAAATGTTGGCAAATGATACGGATCCGTTTAATATTAGATTTGATCAAAAACTTATGCGCTTAACTTATAATAGTTTTATTAACTTTTTATGGTGAAATTTTATCTGAAAAAAAAGAACTTACCACTTCCACTTACCATTAAGTGGTAATTTTTTTTAATTGTTTCTTCTTATTTTTTTTAATACTTACCTTTAATTTTAATTTCTAATTGACTAATTATTTCTAATATTTTAAAATAAAATTCAATTTTAATTGGCTTTGCTTTTTAATTTTTTTAACACCTCCAAAATTAAGGGAAAAATATTCAAAGGGAAAATGTTACGAAAGGGAAAAAGTTTAACAGGGAAAAATGAAAGAGGGAAATAGTTACGATGACCAATTAACGGATGTCATTTTTTTAAATTCGTTATATAGAGGTTTTTTTCTTAAGAAAAGTATTACTCGTTTTTTTTTATTAGTTCATTATATCGGGATTTCGTTATAAAGAGGTTCGTTGTATCAAAGAAAATTAGCAATCTTTTTCCTTTATAAAAAATTGGTTCCTGGATTCTTATTCGTAATATAGAATAATATTTCGTTATATGGGGGTTCGTTATACGGAGGATCTACTGTATTTGGTTTAATATTTGTGTCTGAATTAAAAAATATATCTAATGTTGAAATAACATTGAAAAAGTGCGATGTTTCAAATAATTTTTTCAATTTAAAATCAAAATTTTAAGTTAATATTGCAAGCACTAAAAACTTTGTTTTTTTCTATAAATTTTGACATTGAGTTTGTGATATGATGAGCCTTAAGATAATATTTGTAGTTTAATAAACTATCTACGCTGTTTTCCATTTTTTTTAAATTGAGTTTTTGTTAAAATTTTTTTATGATATTGTTATAACTCTCGATAGGACCATTCGTCATAGCATATCCTCCTGGCGTATTAAAAATTTGCCAATTATTGAATGGAGAATAAATCCATTGTTTGATAAAATAATTAATAAACTGTTTGATATTATTCTTACCTTTGTAATTATCCAACTTTTTAAAGTTGATCCAAGCAGTAAATTAAATTTTTCTTTCGATTTGCATGAATGCAATGCGCTAATAGACGAGTTTACTTTTTCACGTAAATTTACAGGTATTTTATCACAATTTTTTTTAATCTTTATTAATTGAATAAATAGTTCTATAAAAAAATGAGTTTAAAAGAAAAATTACATTTGATTTAAGGTGAAACCAAAACATAATTATAGTCGAGTTAGGCAAATTTTTTTTTTTTTAAAACTTTTAGCCATTGCATAATCAGCATCAACACAAATATAATTGATTACATCTATACTTATTTTTAGTACATTACAGACATAAATTAGCTGAGTCCAGAAATAATCGAAATCTTTTTGCTGTTCATGTGACGTAAGCATAAATGCTATCGGGTGAAATTTGCGGTTTAGATCAGTTGTACCAAAGACTATTAGTGGGTACCCATACTTCACAATTTTATAGGTTCAGTCAATATGGAACATTTGTCCTTAATTATATTTTTAAAAAATTGTTTAGATATTAAATAATAAATTCACCTTTTTCTATAAAAGACAATAAGGTTTAACTTGTAAATCCCAAATGGAAATGATTATCATCGCTACCATCACCTAATTGAATTTCAAAATAAAAAGGATCTTCATCATTTAAATCACCATGCAAAGTATCGCTAAAAATCTTTTGGTTAATAAATGATTCTTATCCTTCTAGGCTATGTAATATTTCTTTGGTCTGCCGGTAGGCTTTTACTATCCAGTCAGACTTCTCAAGTCTTATTCTAGACTCGAGGGTTTCGGATCAAAACAATAAGGTTTTTAAATAACTTTATTGGGACACGAGGTCCAAATCCAAAACCAAATATATAAACAAAATTAAATAACTGAAAAAAATAATACAAAAACTAAACTAAAAAAACTAATAACAACTTAAACTAAAACTGAAAAACATATATATAAAAACAAAACAACGTTTTTGAGCAAAACTGACTTGCTTTTTGTTGGACGTCTACACCACTTCCCCCTAAAAGTGAAATTAGTCGAGGGTGTCCTCACTTTCGTCTTCCTCCTCCATACGCTTCTTGGCCCTCCCCGTCTCTTTCTGGATTTTCTCCAAAGGCCAATCCATCCTCTGAGCCTCCATACCGAATTTCATTTGGCTCGGGTCGAGTTTATCGAGCTCAATTAACGCAGCTCTCTTCAGCTGCCACTTCCTTTTCACTTCTATTTCACTGTTGATTCTAAACAGTGACCAATCGCTCATTTCCGTCTTGTGGTGTTTATATTTTGTGTCCAACTCGCACAATTCGTCCAACAGCTCCCTCCTGGCTTCGTTCTTTGCCCGTTCTTCTTCCTTATACCCTATTCCATTCCTATCGTTTTTGACTATTATTTTGTCATACAACCTTATCACGTTTTTGGACGTCTTCTCGAGGTAGCTCCTATAAAATTTTTCTAAAAAAGAAGCTTTACCCGTTTTGGTGTTGTGTGATGGTTTGATATTTGGATTGAAGGACGTCTCATTTTCCTCTCTCGGGCTTGTTTGTATTTCCGCTGGGTACTCGTTTGCATAGCGTATTAGTTCCTCTTCTATATCGTATACTCTTAGCTGGGTGTTCGGCCATTTGTCAAATGCTGTATGATTACAGTCATGGTTTTCTTTGAATTGGACGTAATGTTTGTCATGCGGTAGCATTAATTGTAGTTGATGAGACATTGTGTTGATGCAACGTTGGTTGTCTCGCAAGTCGTAAAATGTAATAAAGCCGACTGTGTCGCAACGAGATCTATCCTCTTCGACGATGAATCGGGCGTATCGAAGTGGTCCGATTTTGGCTAGGAGGACGTCTACGAAGTCGGTTATTTGATCCTCGAGGAGTTCAGCTGGGAAGCAACGCACCATTACTTGGTTTGGCATTTTGTTCGATTTTATTTCGAATTTTAAATTAAGAAAAGTTTTTTTTTTTTTTTTTTTTTTTTTTTTTTATTTGGGTAATTTTTTTTTTTTACAGCACGTGACTAAAAGTTGCAATTTTTTTTTTTTTTTTTGATTATGACAAGCAATTGTCTTATCGAAATTCGGTTTGTTATGTACAATTTGTTAGTTTTATAAGTGTCTTTAGTTGGCCACATATCGATCAGGTGTCTTTCGTGACCTGACAGGTCTGTCTGGTACAAAAATTTCTTGGTTGATTTTTGGTGCTCGGAAGTTTTTGTCCTTTTCTTTAAATTTTTCGGGTATCTTTTTGACGTCTTCAATTTGATTTGACGTCTCTTGAGCTTTGTTTCCCTCCTGGGCGTTCCTGTTCGCGTCGGCATCGTTGTTCACTTTTCTTACGTTGTTCTCCCGTCCAACCCGTTGAACTTTCATTGTTCCTGCTTTTTTTATTATTTCTCTCACTTTATTATGCTTTTTGTTGTAGTTGACCGAGTTTTCTATTTGTGGTAATTCCTGCCTATCTATAATCTGATAATGTCTTTTTAATCGAACCCTATTCACTACCATATGCCTACCCCTTTTGTTTAGTGGCTTAATTACGTAGTTTGTGTCACGTATATTCTCAACGACTATATAAGGGCCTTTCCAATTAAATATAAATTTACATTGACCCTTTTTTACATTGACCCTTTTTTATTTGTTCCACTTTGAGCCACACGCAATCGCCTTTTTTAAACCTTGAAGCCATCACTTGTCGGTCATGTATCACTTTATTTCTTAGCATTCGGACGTCTCTATTTTTCCTAACGATATTGAACGTTTTATTGAGTTTTTCTTTAATGAAATGGGCATATGCATCCGGGCTGAACTTTAAGTTTAGTTTAGGTGTTTGGTATACTAAATCTATAGGAAGTTTGGGCTTTCTTCCGTACATTAACTCAAACGGTGTGTTCTTTGTGGTCGAGTGAACTGATGTATTATAGGCGAAGCTTAGCATGGGTAGGAGCTCATCCCAGTCGTCATGACTTTCGTTAACGTAACATTTTATCATACGCTTCAATGTTCTATTGAGTCTTTCTGCGACTCCATCGCACTGTGGATGAAATGGACTTGTTCTGAGACGTCTAATATCGAGAAGTTCCCAAAGCTCTTGAAGTAATTGGGCTTGATAATTTTTTCCCTGGTCTGATAAGAAGGCGTCAGGTATACCATATCGGCATATAAAATCAAATAATGCTTTTGCAGTTGTCCCTGCGTCGATATTTTTGAGTGCGTATAACACCACCCATTTGGTAAAATGATCAATAACTACTAAAATATATTTAAATCCGTTCTTACTAACTTTTAACGGTCCTACAATGTCTGTGTTGACTATTTCGAGTGGGAAGGACGGTAGTATTGAGTTTAAAGGAATTTTGATCTTGTTTTTTGTGTTGGACGTCTTTTGGCATTCTATGCACTCCTCAATGAATTTTGCAATATCGATGTTCATTTTCGGCCAATAAAATTTTCTTTTGATCCGGGCAATTGTTTTTTCAAATTTAAAATGTCCACATAGAATCGAAGAGTGGTCGAATTCTATTATTTTCTTTCGGTCAGCTTCAGGAACTACCAGTTGGAGTATTTGATCGTTATCGTTCTCGATTACTCTCCAAAGCTGATTTTTATGTACTTTGAGATTTTGTGACTGTTTCAATAGGTCAGCCTGTTCGTCGTTTAATTTTTGAACTTCGATTTCTTGGTGTCCTATTTAACTTTCAATCACTTTTTTGATCCATTCGATGTTTTCGTCGGTGTTGAGGTTACTTAAATCGCCTTCTAAATTTTTTAACATAATTGTGTTGATTGACCCTTTTTCTACCAAATTATTTATGTTGAAATTTTCGTTTTCGTCCTCAGACGTCTCTGTTAGTTTGTCCATAGGCCATCTGGACAATCCGTCAGCTGCTTGGTTGTCGACGCCTGGTCTATTCAAAATGTCAAATTCATAATTTTCGAGTCTAATTATCCATCTTATTAGACGTGGAGCGGGATTTTATGCGCTGTTAATCCATTTTAGTGGTTGATGGTCTGTGACAATTGTGAATTCGGCACCATATAAGAATTCTTTAAAATGTTCGACTGCGTTTACTATTGCAAGCATTTCTCTTTCCGACGCTGAGTAATTTTGCTCTGCTTTGCTCAGTTTCCTTGAGTAGTAAGCTACTGGTCTTAACTTCCCTTCTGAGTCCATTTAAGACAATACTGCGCCCATACTCTTGTTTGAAGCGTCTGTTTTAGTGATGGGCCAATACCAGACCTGGTTGGTCTGGTTTGCTTATTTTTTGGCAAACCAAATTGGTTTGCCAAAAAATAAGCAAACCTAATTTGGTAAACCAGAATTTAAGCAAACCAAAATTGGTAAACCAAATTATAAGCAAACCAAAATTAGCAAACCTGGCAAACCAAAAATTGCTAAAATTAAGAAAAAATCCTTACCCTAAATTTTCAAGTAGCTTGTTATTTTGATCAATCCAGTCTAAATTTTGCAATAAATAGCAATTTTTGGTTTGCCAGGTTTGCTAATTTTGGTTTGCTTATAATTTGGTTTACCAATTTTGGTTTGCTAAATTTGGTTTTACCAAATTTTTGGTTTGCCAAATTTGGTTTTATCAAAAGTTGGTTTCCTAATTTTGGTTTACCAAAATTTTAGCATACTAATTTTGGGAAACCAAAAAAACCAAGAAAACTCCCATCACTTGTCTGTTTCCAAAAAGAATCGCTTTTTGAAGTCTGGTATTGTCAAGACTGGTTCATTGCAAAGTGCTTCTTTTAGCTTGTCGAAGGCGGCTTGGCATTCGTCATTCCAGACGAAAGTGACGTCTTTGGCGCAAAGTTCATGTACAGGGAAAGCCGTTTTACCGAAATCCTTAATGAACTTTCTGTAGTGAGAGGCCATACCTATGAAAGATTGGATGTTCTCAACGTTTTCGGGTCTTTTCTGATTTTTAATGGCTTCTACTTTTTCTGCTGATGGTCTGATTTCTCCATTTCTCACTGCATGCCCTAGAAAATTAATAGACGTCTGAAAAAATTTGCATTTTTTCGGCTTAATTTTTAAATTTTGTTTTTTTATAATATCAAATACTATTTCGAGATGTTCGAAGTGTTTCTCGATTGTTTCTGAATGAACAATTATATCGTCGATATAGACCATGAGGAATTTGTCTATCAAATCTTTGAAAATATCGTCCATATGTCTTTGGAAGGTTGCACCGGAGTTTGTCAGTCCCATTGGCATTACGTTGAACTCAAATAACACATATTCGCAACTGAATGCTGTGTACGGTCTACTTTCTGGTTTCATGAGTATTTGAAAATAGCATGAGTGAAAGTCTATTTTTGAAAAAACTTTAGCATTTTTAAGGCTGTATAGTGTGACGTCTATTCTCGGTAACGGGTAGTTATCATTGACTGTTCGCCCGTTCAGTTTTATATAATCAATTGTCATGCGTATTCCACCCTCTGGCTTTTTAACTAGATGGACAGGTGAGGAATAAGAGGATTTTGAACGTCTGATTAGGTTGGCTTCGAGCATTTCTTCGATTAATGCCTTGAATTCCTCCTTCTTGGCGTATGGTACCGGTCTCGTTTTGATATGAAAGGGCATTTTATCGGTTACTTCGATGGTGTGCTGTGTTTGGTTTGTTGGTGTAAGATCTGTCTGGTTAGTGGCTGAAATTTCGGTTACCTTTTCGTCTATCTTTTTTCTCGCGTTCTCGAGTTGTTCTTCGCTAAGTTCTTGTTTGATAGATGTTTTTCTTAAATTTTGTTTATAACCGCTAACGAGGTTGTTTTACATACTTTTCCCGTAATTTTGGAAGAATCATTTGCTTTTAAAATGTCATTGGTTTCCTTTTGTGTAGTTTCGATTTTGCGATTCATTTGGGTCAGCTTTTTAGTCGGTTTTCTAAATTTTCCTGGTTCGAGTTTACACAATGTGCTAGAGGTCCACTGCTTCAACGAATTTACAAGACGTCTTGGGCTTCTAAATTTGTTTAGATCATCTACACCCAAAATCATTTCATTGACTAAATTCTCAACTATAATAATTCCAATTTTGTATGACTCATTGTTTATTTTGACGTCTACATCGGCGCGACCGATTATTCCTATTTTATTTCCATCAGCGTTATGCAGTTCAATTGAGCTTTTTTGTGGTTTTAATCTAAGCTTTTGACATGTTTTCGCGCTCAAAATTGAATGCTTAGAACCTGTGTCTACCAAAAATCTTACGCCAGTATTGTTAATTTTGCAGAATCCGTGCATTGGTGTCGTTTCAATGTTGTTTACTGTGTATTTCGGTTTATGCGGGCAACTTCTGCTATAGTGTCCTTCTTGTTTGCAGTTGAAGCAAATAATTTGATCGGACCCTGGCGTGTTTTGTTGTTGTGTTGTTTGAAGATTGTGTTTGTTGTGGTTTGTAAAAATGTTTTTCAATTTTCTCTTCAAAATCCACTTTTTTTGTTCTTTCTGGGAACTCTTGGACGTCCTCAACCGCTCTTTCATATCTGGCCGCCTCCTCTATAATGTCTTTTAATGACATGTCTTCTCTTATGATCTGTAGTCGTGTACGCAGGAATTTGTCTCTTAGTCCACGTATGAACTGTTCCTTCACCAGATTGTCCCTTTGATAAGGTAAAAGTTCATAATGAGACTGTTTGGACATTACTTTAAGTTGTGAAGCGTATAGGTAGACGTTTTCGTGGAAACTTTGAACTCTTTCTGTGAACTGTCTTTTAAGTTCCAGATTCGGAGTAGTTTTTCTTCCGTAGAGTTGGCTTAAAAGTGTTTTCAATTCCGCATAAGCAGTTTCTTCATTTAGACTGAACTGGCTGTTTTCAATGATCTTTCTTGTTTCATGGTCCAAATGTGCAATGACAATGTTCAATTTGTGTGAGTTGATGTTGTTTGATTCGATGAACATATTGAAGTCTTTAATCCACTGTCTGACGTCTGTTCTTTTGGGGTCAAATTTGTCTGGTGGTGAAACAAATAATATCGGGTATGGATTTATCGTCTCAATCTTTTGTCCGGAGTTGTGCTGGCTCGATGTGTTGGGCATTTTAAATCGCACTTGTCTACTCAGGTCGACAAAAGTATTGTCCGCTCTGGGTGCAGTGGGGTTCACTTCCTCGATGAGTACTTTATTTGGTTGACCTTCAATCCTATTATGGTCATTGTACCATTCCCTTGCTTGTTTTGTGGTCGGTGTGCTACAGCTCGTTGGTGGTTCAATATCAGACGTCTGGGTTGTTAATGTGTTGTCTGAAATTTCCGGCGATGTTTGCCTCCTTGCTTCCATGGATGATGTCCTTGTAGTCTCTATTGCTTTTTTAATGTCCAACCTGTTCGTGTTAACATTTGAGCATATGAAGTCCTGGGGTCTATTATTGATATTTCCCATCAATTGATCGAGTCTCGCGTCGATTCTGTTGAACTTATCGTCTAAAGTTTTGTTCCGACGCCTTGTTCCATACCACGTGCTGATCACTATGATGCTGAATAGTGTCGCTATGAAGCCGATGTAATAATCGGTCCACGTGGTTTCCACTATCTCCAAATAGTGTTCGAACCACGCTTTTGGTACCACGACGTCTTCAGCCACCTTCTTTGTTTCACTCCGTGTTCCAAACAAAGCTGTTGCTATGATCGACAGGAGTTCCAGTGTTTCGTGCATTGGAATCCTTCTCGTGAGTTCGTTCCGAACGTTTACTGTTTGTAAACTGTTCAGCTAATTGGGCACCACTGTAATATTTCTTTGGTTTGCTGGTAGGCTTTTACTATCCAGTCAGACTTCTCAAGTCTTATCCTAGACTCGAGGGTTTCGGATCAAAACAATAAGGTTTTTAAATAATTTTATTGGGACACGAGGTCCAAATCCAAAACCAAATATATAAACAAAATTAAATAACTGAAAAAAATAATACAAAAACTAAACTAAAAAAACTAATAACAACTTAAACTAAAACTGAAAAACATATATATAAAAACAAAACAACGTTTTTTGAGCAAAACTGACTTGCTTTTTGTTGGACGTCTACAGCTATTAACATCACCAATTTTTTAACGTCTATATTTCATATAAGATTGGATTTGTGTTAAGTTTGGCACTGTTTTATTTTTGATATCTAAGATTATTTTTTGCCATAAATAGAAAGGTTTTTTGATTCCTTGCAATAAATAATTCGAAAGATCTACTTTGAAACAGTTCTTGATTCCTCTAAATTACAACTGTTGTTTATTTTCTGGCCGCTTAGAATCATGAATATTTAATCCATAAAGTTTAACCAAGTCTGTAACCATACATATTTTGATCAGCAACCGCATTTCACATATATTTACACATTTGCATTTCATATATCGTACTTTCATTAGGTGAGCACTATTAATTTGGCACAAAGTACAATTAATTTGATTTGTATGATCGGAGGCTGCGTCATATGAAGATGAAATAAATGTTTTAAAGTCTATTTGGTTGCTAAATTCTTGAACCAAGACCCAGTCTAATTTTCGCCTCATTTTAATTAATTCAATTTTTTTTAATTATTTTTTTTAATTTTATGTTTAATCTCTTTTTGAATTTTATAATTTATGTTTTTTTTCTCTCATTATATAAGCTAAATTTGCTAAATTAGTTATATGTTTTTTCCTCTTTTTTAAAGTATTTTTCTCTGTTATTATTTTTTTTTCTACCTCACCCAAGTCAAACACTTGAAGGTTAATAAAAATTTTCTATAATTTTTCAAAAATTAAAGAAAATTTTATGTTTAAAGGCTTAGATTCAAGTGGAGAGGGCATTTGGGGATTTTGGATTGTGAAAGAGTAATACCTGACCAACTAGATCAAAGCAAATGCTATTTCTAAAACTACTTCAAATTAAAAAAAGTTTTTAAACTTTAATTGTTTATTTTTATATCAGTTTTTAAGAATTAGTCATTCTATTAAATAGCTATTCAATTCAGTTTATTCACATAATCTAAAAGTCTTTCACTAATTCAAAATTTGATCACCTAATTCTATTTTGGTTCTCCTTACATGAACAAAAAAATTAAGTGAAGTTATAGTTCACATAACACGAGAACAAAAATTGTTCGCATAAAAGGTGAACAATGGTTCACAAGATCGAGTTTTTAAACGATTAAATATTAATTTAAATCT
This sequence comes from Brachionus asplanchnoidis, assembly GCA_025491095.1. Classification (NCBI taxonomy): domain Eukaryota; kingdom Metazoa; phylum Rotifera; class Eurotatoria; order Ploima; family Brachionidae; genus Brachionus; species Brachionus asplanchnoidis. The sequence goes on from JAILYF010000243.1 coordinate 27,228, forward strand.
AATTGAATTATTTATCTTTTTTTTATTTTATTTAATTTTTATCTAGTTTAGCTTTTTTATTAATTTATTTATACCAGAGTTGTTTTTTTAATAAAAAAACATAAATAATTATTAAAAATATTATTTTAATTTTGCTAAACTTTAAATTTTTTTTTTCAAAAAACCGAAATTGGACTTTTTTTTGGGATTTTAAACAACTCTGATTTTTACTTTTTTAATTTTTATTTTATCCTATTTATTAATTTTTTTATTTTTATTTAGTTTATTATTATTTTTTCCATTCTGAAGGAACGTTCGTTATATATAAACAAATAAATTAATAAATTATTTAAAGTAAAAAATAGAATTTTTATTATTTTTTTCAAATTTCAAAATAAAAATTAAACTCACTCACTCTATTTCACTAAAGAGTTCAGTTCTGATATGAAAATGCTTGCAATATTAACTTAAAATTATTTTTTTATTTGAAACTGAAAAAATAATTTACGTAATATTACGCTAATTTACTTAAATTTTCGGAGTTTACGTAAATTTTTACGTATAAACAAAATTCTTAAAAGAATTGACCAATTTTTGATAATTTTTCAAAAAATTTGAAAATTTAAAAAAAACTATTGTAATTGTTGTAAAAAAATAATTTACCAAATTTTACTTTTCTTAATGTAAATTTACGTAAAAAACTTATATTGAAATGGTAAAAAATGATAAAAAATTGTATAAATTTTTTATTTGATATAATTTAAATTAAAAAAATTAATGATTTGACCAATCTCCGTTTTTCTCGCTCACCTTAGAAAAACCTTTATCAAAAAATCAGCCTTTATGAAATTTTAGTATCAATTAGGTTTATTTTTTTCACCTTATTTAAGGTGCTTGATGTAAATAATGCATTTCTACTCATCTAAGATATTATTAAATTTGAAAATGGCATTAATTACATCTTCTTTAGTGTTGGTAACCGTACAAACGGCCATTGATGCGGCCAAAATTTTTTTGACCGTGAACAAGACCGCCTAGACGGACGGCCACTTTGGCGGCTACGCCGGCGGCCAAAAATTTGGACCGCGAAGTTGGACGGCCAAATCATAGACGTTGAAATTTGCGATCAGACCATAACCTAAAAATTTGAAGATTTGCCAAAAGTTTTATTTTATAAGAAAATGCCAAATTTAAAAAAAAAAATTTTTTTTTGAAAAGGCCAAATTTTTGAAATTTTTTTTCTTTAAGATTCTATCAAAAAATATTAGAGATTTAAATGTAATATTTGAAAATTTTTTGTTTCACCATATTAGAAACATGAAAAAACATCAAAATCTTTTTCAATGAAATTTTTTGCCGCTGATTTTGTCTGACCGGTTTGTCGAACCGGTTTCAATTCAGAAAAATTTGAATAACTTTTTTACTATACGAAATAATTTAGTTCTGTAAAATGCTTAATGTTTAAGAAATTTACTTGCACAATTGATTAGAATACTTTTCAATGGTGTGCAAAATGCAGAAAATTGCAGAGTATTTTGCAGACTTTCATTGAATTAAGCAAATTTGCTTAAAATTAGGCATTTTATAATATTAAATTCTCTTTTAGTAAAAAAGTTATTCATATTTTAATTGAATTGAAAAGATCGAATTGAAACGAACTTCACAACCCCGGGTAAAAAAACTAATGATAATGGTAAAATTTTAGAAGATATTTTAGAAAACCTACGTTTTCTAATAGTGAATGACGACTGTCCTACCTTTACACTTAGTCATCTTGACTACTCCTCTGTCCTAGACCTCTTCATACTAAGCAGTAATTAAGGCTCACATTTTATCTTTTTTGGGGTGATAAATGATGACTTGCTAAGTGATCATTTTCCTATTGAGCTTGAACTTGGATTGGAGCTACTGAAAATTGAAGGTAATCACAGATCTAATCTCAATTATAGGAAAGCTGACTGGGAAAAATTTAAGCGAAGTCTGGACTCATGTGTTTTTAACTTGCTGTCAGGTGACATAAATCACATTAATAGTCAAATTTCTACTCATATACTAGACGCAGCAAGCTCTGCAATTCCTAAATTTCCACCAAAAAATTTAAAAAATCACTTCCGGCCTTTATAGTAGAGCTAATTTCCAAACGCCAAGTGTTAAAAAAAGTTAAAAACAAGACTTGGTTAACCAGGGCGGATTGTGATAAGCTTACTTATAAAATCAGATTTGAAATAGAAAAATTCAAAAGCGAGAATTGGGATACATTTCTTAAGTCTCTTGGGCCTAATCCAAACTCTTCCCGTCCTTTTTGGAAAAAAGTTAATTCGTTTAAAAAAAACTCCTCCGGCAATGTTATCCCCAAACTGGTCCTCAACTCAAAAGAGTTTAAAACAGACCCCGAAAAAGGTACACTTTTCAAAGAGATTATTGGGGAAACCTTTTCTCAAGAAAGAAATGATTCCTTCGACAATGACTTTCGAGACATGGTCGAAGAATTTGTATCAAATAAGGATTATCTGGAAGACAATCATTATTTGAATGCCGAAAAGCCTTTTCCTAAAATCACAATTGAAGAGCTAAAAAAAATTATAGAAAACTAAAAGACGAGTCAGCCCCTGGACCTGACAACTTAAGTAACCGAATGTTGAAAAATCTAACTGACTCGTTCATACTCGGTCTAGCGAGTTTTTTCAACCACTGTCTAGCTACATCCAAAATCCCAGAAGCTTGGAAAACCTCTAAAATAACAATGACTCCCAAAAAAAAAGTTAGTTCTGACCCGTCTAAATACCGGCCAATTAGTGTCACCAGCTGTCTTGGAAAAGTTCTTGAAAGGATTATTACAAGTAGGCCTTACAATTTCCTTGAAAACAAGAGTCTTATCTGCAAGGAACAGTCTGGTTTTAGGCAGCACCGATGTACCTCCGAAAATTTGGTATTTTTAACTCAAAAGGTCTCTGAAACTTTAGTAAGAAAGAAAAAAGTATGTTCCCTCTTCTTCGACATCTCTCAGGCGTTTGACAAGGTATGGCACAGTGGATTAATCTACAACTGACCAAAATTGGGGCCCCTCTCTACATTCTAGAGTGGGTGGTAAACTTTTTAAAAAATAGAATTTTTTTTGTGAAAGTAAATAACTTTGTCTCGAATTCAGGCTCCATAGATACTGGAGTCTCAGGGTGCAGTCATTAGTCCTTTACTCTTTACTATTTTTATTAATGATATCCAGCAGGACCAAAAATACACTCATATTCCTTGTTATTTGCCGATGACCTGGTGATCTTTTTTATTTTTAAAAAATACATTGCTAACATTATAAATAACTATCTTAAAAAATTGCAGCTGTGGCTACAAAAATGGAGGCTAAAGATGTCTCCAGAAAAATGTAGCTACATTTTTTACTCTGGTAATCCGTCAAAAAACAATAAACAAAGTCTAAAACTATTTGGAAAACAAATACCACACTGACTCCCCTGTCTTCCTTGGAATAAAATTTGACCAAAGTCTTTGTTTCAATTCCCAGGTTGAATTCATTCAGGCTAGATGTCATGATCGCGTAAATTTGATTAAAATTTTGTCACACTGATCGTGGAAGTTAAATAAAAACCTTAATTGGAGTCTATAATGCACTTATAGGTTCCATTATAGACTATAGTTTTTTCACCCTATCCCGTGTCTCCCAGACAAACATTCAAAAACTGCAGGTAATTCAAAATACATGTTTTAAATCAATCTATCACTTACCTTATGACACACATTCTATTCACTTTTCTGGCTTTCTCGAGGACCAATAGGTTGATAGAATTGAGTCTAGACTCAGAATTCTGCTCGAAAAGTACATAAAAAAAAGTTTAACATGTAAAAACACACTCATTACTTCACTCAGACAGGATTATATTGATGTTTTTGTTGAAAGCTCAAGAAGTTCTGAACTTAAAATCTTCTTCTCAAATGAGCTAATACAATGGACAACTGTTTTTCTGTAACTTTTCCGATTTCTTTTTCAACTTCTAATGTTTTTTTATTAATTTAGTTAATTTAACACAACTTTTTATATGGACACTTTTTTAAAATTTTAAATTCCAATGGCGAAAGGAGTTTTATTACTCAAAGCCTTTTTATTATTAAATAAACTATTAACAACAACAAGATATTTCAGAATTTCAGATTTTTTTAATTTTGAAAAAAAATTCTGACAAAAAAAATTTTTTTTGTGAAAATTTTTATTAGAAAAAAATAAGCAAGAAAAAAAAACAATTAAATTAACTTAAAAACTTTGTGTTTTTCAATTGTTTGTCTAATTTCGGTTCGGATTTCATTTAATAAACTGGTATCAAAAATTAATTCTGAAGCACCGTCTAAAATCATTGTTGTAAATCTACACACGAAAACGTCACAATTTATTGAATCTTTTGGGACGAGTGTTGAACAACATGAAGTTTCCATGGTTTGTCGTCGAAAATCCAAAATTTTGACCAATTCTCGAAAACTTTCTGCACATTCAGTTTGCCCATTGAATCAATATACATGAATTTTGTATTTTATATTTCCATTATTAGGCTTTTATGTATCGGGACATTTAAAAAAATCGGAAATCCAATATTTCAGAGTAAAATTTGACTGAAGATATTTCAGAATTTTTTGCTTTTTTTTTCTGAAAGAAAAAATTTTGCATGTTTTTTTTCAGAATTATTCAGAATTTTTTCTCAGAAATTTCAGAAATTCTCAAATTCTGATGTAACTTCAGGAAAATTATAAAGAGTAAAGAGTAAAGAGTAAAATAGCCAGGAAAATTATATTCGAGTGTCAAAATTAACCGGACAAAAATTAGGGTTTAAAAAGTCAGAATTTATTAAGGTTATGTGTGAAATGCATACCTATATTTTCAATAAAAAAGCACATGGGCTGTAATTCCAATTATTATTATTATTATTTATTTCATAAAATTACGCCTGTCTTGTCGATGTTAAAAAAAAAATTATTATAAAAAGTTTAAATTACAATTGTTAACTAATTTTTGTTTCAAAGCTATAAAGATATTATCAATAAATCTTTTATATAATATTGAACTATTTTGAGAGACCCAGTTTTTTTCAAAATAAACAAGTAAATATTTGCTACTATTTGCTTTTTTCTACTTTTTGTACTTTTTCTAAAATAAATTAATAAGTTCCTGTTCCTTTTGTCCATTTTCTAAATTTTAATTTATTTGGCCCAGTTTCTTAATATACTTTATGTACTTTTTATAAATTTAAATTTAGAAAAAAAATAAAAAAGCAGAAAGTACAAAAAGGAACCGGGAAAAATAAATTTAAATTTAGAAAATATACAAAAAGTACAGAATGTCCAAAAAGGAAAAGGCGCTAATATATTTTTATTATAGTAAGGTACAAAAAGTAGAGAAAGTAAAAAATAGGATTTAGGCCAATGTTGAGGTCCTGTCGGCTACAAGCCCCGAAGATTGAATAAATTTAAATCTAATTAAAAATTAAAACGATTGTTTTTATTTTTATTTTTGTTTTATTCAAAAACGGAATCTAAGCTTTAAACATTATTAAGTTACAAAAATCAATATACAAAAGACTAGTCCTCAAAGGTGTTATCAAATTAGAACAAAAAAAGATTAAGTTTTTAACGTGCTTACTAGTTTAAGTTTTAATATATTTGTCTAAAGTTTAAATCAAAAAGAAACTTACACAAAGAAACAAAAGCAAATTTTAACAAAATATCTTAATTTCGCAAAGTCCAAAAAGAAAATTAAAAATTTAAAATAACTTTTTAGGAAGTCTGAATAGGACTTTTACCGCTTCATTCCTCTGTTTAAATTCTACTTTTTCGTTTTCCAATTGTTTGGTTTTGTGTTTAGGTTAATCTTAATTTCTATTATTAAGATTCTGAATATCGTCATTTTCATTTTCAGTCTATTTTTCTTCTCTTTGAGTAGTTTATTTTTGGTCTTGTTTTTTCTTTTCGCTTTAATCTCATCTTCGTCTTAACATTATTGTTTTTTTTGTTTAATTGTTGTGTGGAATGTATTTTCAACGAGTTAGATTTTTTTCTTAAAATTCCATACCATCCAAATTTTTGTCCACTTCTGCATGCGCTTAAGTAATTTTAAAACCTAAAAATCCGACACACGTCTGGGATCATTTTATTTGCTACATTAGATTAAATAATCGATTGCGCACCAGAAAATGTTGTCAAATAGTACGATTGATATGTGGAATGCCAAAATTATTGCACAACTAATCATTATAATAAAAATATCGTTGGTTGTCTTCGCTGTCTTTTCGAATATTTATTTTTAGTTTTCATTTAACTTTGAAAGAAAAAAGAATGTTTGAAATTTGTATTTATTATTTCAATTCAAATTTGCGTCATTACTCAAATTTACAATTTTGTTTTATCATATCGAGATTTTTGCATGTATTCTTGGCATTTTTGAAAAAAATATTAAATGTTTCGATTGGGCCAATAAAAATTATAATATTTACAAAAATATATATTGACCATTAGAAATGTAAGAATAAAAAAAATCATCTATTCTTAACAATAAACCTAAAGTACTTTCTTTGCTAAGTGACAGTACTTTCTTTTTTCTAAAATCTTAAAACCTTTTTAGGTGATATTTACTTTTAATCTTTGATTATTTCGTTATTTTCGAATTCAGTTATTTATAAATGAACCAAAAATTTTGGTTTCTTAAAACATCTCAAAAAATGAAAAAATTAGAAAAATTCTTATTTTTTAAGATTTTAGAAAATTGAAAAAGAATATCATTTTAACTCTTTCTTCTCCGTTATTTCGTATTTAAAGTCCATTTTTTAAAACTGTTTAAGAGCTAATATTATCTAATATATCTATTGGAATTTTTTTAAGCAGCTACATTTATATTTGGTGGATATCAATTAAATTGATCATTAAAATTTTTTTAAAAAAACGTTTTAAAGGCTAAATTAAAATATTTTTGAATATCTCTAATGAATTAGTGTCGTTTACTTAACATTCAAATCCTATAAAAAAAGTAAAACTTTAGCTTAATGCGTTGATGTGCATTGGAAAGCCAATTCCTTTAAAATCTTAAAGCCATAAAATAATAAAAGCTAATTAAACTATATTTAAAAGAGACACAAATAGCTCATCGGAAATATTTTTTATTCAAAGGAGTGTAAGAGAATAAGATAAAATAAAAAGTAAAATTTTTCTTAGAAAAATATATTCAAGAAAAAAGTTAGGTTAGATTTGAAAAGATTTTTAAATTTTTTGATTTTTTAATTTGGTCAAAATGGAAGTAACTTTTTGTTAAAAAAAATCTAGAAAACAAAAATGAATAAAAAAAGCTCTTAAATGATACCATTTTTGTCACATTTTTTATTGTTTTTGTAACTTAAAAAGGGGGCACAATTTCAATGGAAAACCGGTAAGGTTCTTTAAGTCGAAATGTTAGCGACCAATTCTACATACAAATTTGTTTAGAATGGTTATAAGGTTCTTCTAGTTGCCTCATTCGATGAAGTAAAAAGTTATATTCTTATGGTTAATTTGAGAAAAAGTTTCGGAAAATTGAAAATTAGCTTACCAGAATGTTATTTAGCATCAGGCTATTCACAGAGTTGTAAAAAGTCACAAGTCTCAAGTCGCCTTTTTTTTTTTTTAAAGTCCGACCAAAGACCTTAAAATTTTTTTTAAAAAAAAAGTCAAAGTCAAGACTTTTTTTTTAATTTTCATTCAAAAAACCAAGTCCAGGCTTTAAAATTTTGAATACTGAAGAAGAAATTTATGCTAAATTTGCAAGAAAATTCTGTGAATAGCAAATCTGTTGCATTAGACAAACCAAAAGTATATAAATTTTTGATATTAAGCCTGATCTAGCAAATTTAAAAAAAAAGTCTGGACTTGGACTTTTTTTTTTTTTTAAATTTAAAGTCCCAACTTGGACTTTTAAAAAAAAAGTCTGGACTTGAACTTTTTTTTGGGACTTTTAAGCAACTCTGTCTATTCAAACCCAAAATTTAATTGTAAACAAATAGAATTGCCATTCTTACTTAAATTGAAATAGTTCTTTTAACTGCGATATAAGTTTATCGATAAGCTTCTTTTTTCCCCCTCTTTCCTGAAATTCAAGATTATAAGAGCTGGTTTTATATCAACAATATGCCAACCGGATTTTTGGCCAAGCAATTAACTAATGGCCAATTGGTCGCCAGCTTGATTAGACTTAATTATTATTGCTAAAATAAAAATAAAAAAAATATTATTTTTTATTAAGTAAAAAATTTAAATTGTATTAAATTAGTCTTTAAATTAAAAAAAAATCAATAAAAATTGGAAAAAAAAATCATGCATTGTAAAAAATTACTCATTATCATTATCATCAAAAATTAATCTCACAGAGGAATTAGTTAATTTAATGCCATAATGTCCAGCCCAGAATTGTGTGTCTTTCCCCGAGTGTTCGAATAAAATATACCTTAAACTATCAGGATATTCTCTGATAATTTCTTTAAATTCGCGCCAAAATACCTCTGACCATTGACCGAACACATTATCACAAGAAACATTCTTGATTTCATCATACTTTTGGTCATAGAGAACTACTCTTAGATGATATTCTGAACCACAATCATGCCTTGGTGCATACCAGTCTTTAATTTCAATTTTTGGCTTGGTTTTCTTTAGCATGTTTTCATCAATGCCTTCGGCATATAAATCAATTAATTGGTACTTTGTGCACTTAAAATAAGTAGTTGCATAGTTTCGCACAGGCTTTCCATCTGACTCAAATGCAGGTCTATCCAAATAGTCATTTGGTTCTATCATAAAGCCATTTTGCTGCTGGATTTTTTCACTATTGCGGCAGTATTTTTTCAAATACTCGTTTTGGTAGTAGTCGTATGAATTTTGAGAGCGAGTGCTTATAATTTCTACAAAAGACCTGTTGTCCCAAAATCGTATCCATTTTCTGCACAGGCATTTTTTATGAGATTTTTGACAAAAGGATTTTGGAAATAGAGCTGCTTTGGCTGTAGATTGTCGGATTCAGCTAAGAATTTTAGCAGTTTTTTGCTTGCCCGAGATTCATGTAGAATTTTGTTGATCCAGAATGCTTGCAAGTCAATAATTTCCTTCCATTTCTTGCAGGTCAGAATTACATTTTTGCAAAGTGACTCACCAGGTATGTTGAGAAAGATCTGGCTTAAAATTTCGCTGGGCAGTTGGTTGATGTTCAGGCAGTCAGATGGTACTGCTTGGCAGTCAGCTGGTATTGCTTGGCACTCAGGTCCAACTTTTCGTTTTTCAGCACTAAATATCCTTCGAAATGTTGAAAACATTTGATGATTTATGAAACTTTAGAAATTTTTTATTTATCAAAATGGAAATTTATGCTAAATATTTAAAATAATAAAAAATTCTTTGTAAATTATTTTTTTTAAATGTTCTATTTGTCTGTAGACTAAGTTACTTGTTTAAATTTGGTAACATTTTGCAAAATGAGAAATTAATGCTATTGTGCAATTAGCTATAAGATTAAAGTAAAATAATTAGTAATTATTTATTTGTTTATGTGTGACCCTTCAGATTAAAAAAATTCAAATTTTAAAAATAAATTTATTTTAAAATATTAAATATAAAATTTTAGTGAAATAAGACAAAAAATAAGCGATATAGAATTTTTATAAAAAATATCTAGTTTGAAATGTTTATTTTTTTCAATTTCGATAATTATAATTTTATATTTATATTATTTTATAATAGCAAAATAGGATATTTTTAAAGAAAAACTTAGCATAACTTTTTGTATTGTTGGGTTTTGTTACCTCTACGGACAATTGGTTCGGCCAATCAATAAAAATTAAATTGATTGTCAGGTTAATTATAATTTTGGCCATAAATTTATATCATGTCTTCAATTTAAAAAACTAATTCATTCAAAATTATATTGTAAATGTTCAAAGAATATTTAGTTTGTATTGTTTTAAAAAATCCTAAAATTTTGCTTTTATTCGGTTATGAAAATAACTTTTTCAAAAAAAGTAAAAGCCCAGACATTTAATTAAAAAACTAGTTTTTACTCACAAGAATTAGAAAAATTTACAACTGATCTGATTTGAATTTTGATATTTCAAAATTCAAATCAGATCTAATTAAACAAAAAATCAAATTAAAAATCTAATTGAACATTAGAAAAAAAAATCCATTAAGCTTGACTTTAAAGTGATAAAAAAAAAATTTTATCACTAATTTAACTTCACCTGTGTAAGTTTACTTATATCTATATAAAATGCATTTTAGGGTTAGGGTTAAAGTTTTTTTTACTGTTTAATTTAACCGTTAAATTAAACAGTAAAAAAAACTTTTTAAATATAAATAGCTTTATCGATGTAAAAATTAGCAATTCTGGACTAACTGACTCGATAAAATACTATCTTTATTTAATTGAATTTTGTATGTTAAATAATATTAATCATTTTCTTGTATAAAACAAACTGAATTTTTTACTTAATTGTAAAATAGATATTTAATTGTTTATTAAATTCTTATTTCAATTTGCCCATGGGATTTAAAGGCTCTGTAACGTTTCATAGCAAGCTATTTTTCATTGCAAGACAAATTCATCGCATCTCTAATTTTTTCATTGCATCATTTTTTTTTCATTGCAAATAATTTATTCATTGCAGATAATTTTTTCATTGCAAATAATTTTTTATGGTAGATTATTTTTTGATTGCATCAAAATTTCATTTACTAATTAATCTTTAGAAAATGAATCGAAATTTGTATAATAAAGAAGAATTGTGTCAATATATTGAAGATTTAATTTTGAATTTTGAAGATTAGACATCAAATTTAATTTTATTATCTTATTTTTTATTCAATTAACAATAAAACATTTACTTTTTTTAAATTAACTTAATTTGCAATCAATTTATCCAGGTATATACTTTGCTATGAAATTTACCTCGCTATGAAAAAATTTACCTTGCTATGATTTTTCTTGCGATGAAACATGTTGCTATGATTTGTCTTGCAATGAAACGTTCTAATGCCGATTTAAATTCTAATTAAATAAATAAAAAAAGAAAAAGATTAATTTAAAATTCAAAATGCAATGGTGATGTAGTATATGAAAGTATGAAGTAGAATATGAATGTTTTTTTTTTTATTGTTATTATTACATACCACAGTTACCATAGATGGGTTCCTACTATTTCCCAATTTCGCAAGTCTAGCTTGTTAGCTTGTTGTAACTTATATTATTATTATTATTAAATAAGTAATAAAATACTTTTTTTTTGTTCGAAAAATATTAAAATAGTTTAGAATAACTAAAAATACTCAGTACCTTTTTTTTTTTGGTCTTTATCTTTTTCTATCAATTGCTTGTCTGTTTATTTTTTCAACTACTATCGAATTCTCTTTCCAAATTAATAATTTTAAAATTTGTAAAAAAATTATATTATTATGAAATAATTCTTTTATCAAAAAAGCTTTTAAATATTAAGAGTTTTTTTTTAAATAAAAAAGTTTATTATTAATAAACGGTTTATTTAAATTCATAAAGCATTATTATTAAGTAAATTTATTTTAGTTATAAAAAAAATAATTTTAGTTACAAAAAACAATTTCTAGGCAATTAATTTGATTACTTTAGAAATTGGCTCGAGTTTAGAATTATCAAGATCAGGTAAATGGGTTTCAAATACAGAGTATTCGCGCCAGTCATCAGTCCCTGACCTAAAACTAAAAAAAATGGCTTCAATTGTCTGGTGCAAAAAATAAATTCTCTTGATGAAACTTGAATAAAAAAAATTGCAGTTATTTTATTTATTTTTTGTAATATCTGAAAGTTTAATAGATCATATAATATTTAAAAAAAATCAATCATCATCTAAAATTTGCGGTGACAACTCGATTATTAAGTGGCTGAACCTCTCGAAAATTAATATCTATTCCACTTTCATAAAACTTTTCAACCTAAAAACAAATTTAAGATTAGATTTTTTTTTATTTAATTTTTCTTTTACTTGTTCTTTTGAAATCGGAATTTTCATCCTAAAGACGGTCCATGTTACTCCTTCAGTGCAAGGTGGGGTGGTAAAGCTTCCGCTGTATCGAAAATATCCTCTTCTGTTCAGAACTGCTCCACCAGCAGGAAGCATGGAAAAAAGTGAAAAATCAATTTGGCGAATGTCTTTTAAATTAAATTTTATTTTTTTTTTAATTTCTCTGAAATCAAAAAACTACCTGTTTTATTTTTTATGTTGGCTACTGAAATTATTTCATCTAATTTTGGATTTTTTTGCGAAGCAATCTAAATAAAATAAATTAAGCTTGTTTTTTTAATTTATTTTTTGAATTACTTCGAAAAAAAATCCTAACACAGCTATTTTTCCACTAACGGACTGATGAACCAAATGAACCTTTTGAATAAATTTTAAAATTAAAATTAAAATTTTTGTTAAATATTACTTCAAGAGGAAATTTATTCCCATTCAAAAGATGCTCGCTGCCTGAAGGATATAAAATTTTGATTTAACAATAAAATAATTAAAGAATTAACCTTGATAAATATTGTAGCCCCAGTGAAAGTGAAAATTGAGCAAGTTGTATCTTTCAGTAAAATCACTTCCACTTATAAAAGGCATATTAGATTCGGTCGGAATTGGACTCGCCGAAACTTAATTATTTTTGATTAATTTTTTTTTTAAATATGATTAAGCATACTTGAGTGACCATTATTTTCTACATTCCAAGTTATAATTCTATTGTAGTTGCGAAAAACAAAGTCTCTTAGTCCTCGATCGAATGTTGCAGAACTTCCAACAATATTAATTGGTGATTGAGATTCTGCTCGACAATTTTCAAACGCTATAGCCCAATAGTCTGGTCCTTTATCTTTATAATTCCATTCTTCAGAATTCGCTTAAAAAATCAACCTAAGTCAATATGAAATATAGAATAAATCAAAGCAGTTCTAAAAAATGTTTTAAAAAATTCCATTCATGATTCTTTTACCAAGTTGAAAATTTTTTATTATATTGAAATGATTTGTTTAAGAGTTTAATTTTGCCAAGCATTAAATGAAATTTTCAATTTTTTTTTTCTCAAAATGAGATATTATAATCTTCGGCATAGTGAATTTTGGAACAAAGAACAAAACAAAAAATTTTTTTAAATGAAATAACTTTTGTATTATAAATTCTAAAATTGTTCTGCAAAGTGTATTAGCTGATACAAGCTTTGTACCACCCAAATTTATTCTCTGCAATAACTCTGCAATTTAATTTTTATGTTTTTCTAATACATTTTGTTCTTTGCGGAATTGCAGAGTCCAAAATTCACAGTGTCAAAATCTCCTGACCCAAATAATAATTATTAAAATATTGGAACAATTTAAAATAATAAATAAATGATTTAGTTATTTTTAAAGATTTTCATGAAATCTTTGCTTATGAATTAAGTTAACAAATGATAAATAGGTTTGAAGATTTACTGAGGAACAGAACGCAGCGTGTTGCACTAGGCAACTCTGTATCAGAGTGGTCTAAGGGGCTGAGTAGAGTTCCAAAAGGAACTATCCATTCTGTACATAAATGACCCTCCAGATTGTGTTTCAAATAAGATGGAGATTTATGCTGATGACAAATAAAAAATTAAAAATTTTATAACTTTTGTTCTAAATTTCAAAAAATTGTTCTGAAAGGAAACAAAGTGAAACAACCTGAAGCTGCGGAAATCTGCAAAATTGAACCCTTTTTTAAAAGTATTAAAAATAAACCGCAATTTATTTGCACAGATTTTGCAGACTTCCGCAGTATGTTGTTTCACTTTTTTTAATTTTCAGAGCAAGTTTTTGACATTTAGAACAAAATTTATTGAATTTTTTAATTTTTTTATTGGAAATTTTATAAGAAATTTTACAATGACCACCACACCTAAAGATTGCGGTGCAAGTTCGGAATCCAAGTAAAAAACTGATGTAAATGTATGACAATTTTGCTTGAGTTTGACAATTTTTTTTATTGCAGACTAAATTAAAAATTAAAATATAGAAAAATATATTAAAATATGTTAAAATGTATGTAAAATTTAAGAAGTTTGCTCAATTTAATCTGCAAGCCAGAAAATAAATCTAACTCACCTTTTAATTTCAGAAGACAATATTTCTAAATATTCGAAATAAATATGAAGGAATTTTCTTCAAATTTACTTATTTTAATATTAAAAAAAAAAACCTCTACATTTTCTTTAAAAAAAGTAATGATAATTAAATTTTGAATATCTTTTAAAAAACTTCAATAAACCTTTGCTGACTGGGGAGTTATAGGAGATTTGATTGCAATGTTTAAATCAGCAATGATTTGGAAAATGATACACTACACAATGATTCAGTCGAGCAAAAGTTTTTGCCAAAATTCAAAAATGACATTTCCCCTATTCAAACCCAGATTCAAATTAAATGATTCAAATTTTGACCTCGATAAATACTAAGATATGAATTTGAAAAAAATTCAGATTTCATATATTGGAAAATCATATTTTCTGCCAAAAAACAGTACTACCTCTTTACCTAAATTTAAAACATTAATATACAGTACTTAAAGTTTATCTAAATTCCTACCACCACAACGGATTCAATTAATAATTATCAAAACAGCTTATTTAGGCAAATATTTGGTTTGAAACCCTACTGTTTAATTTCACGAGTGTAAAAAATAGTAAAATTATTCAACTTTGATGAACTTTATCTATTTTCAAATTAAATTTTATTGATGCAATTAAATATAATTATATTTCATCACAATTTTTAAAATCTATACGTAAGTGACACTCCTTCTAATAAATATTTTTCCTCCGATTAGGTATTTTAATCTAAGTATCAAAAAATCAAAAACTAAAAAATTAAAGTGAATATAAATCAACTAAAAGAAATCTCAAGATTTATATTAATTCTGGTACATCTGATTCAATTTGGCTATGTCTTAACAAATTAAAATTAAAATATTCTCTTAAATCAACTAATTAAAAATAAAAAAATTCATGAAATTAGGTCCAAGTTTCATGCTTTCAAATTTAAATGCCTTTTATCTTTTTTAATTTTATTTTTAGGCAGTAATTGTTCATTTTTTTACTATATATTTTAATTTAAAGAAGTTTAATTAAATTTTGAAAAATTTGTTTCAAATATTTTTTTAAATTCCAAAAAAATATTAAGTTAATATTTCAAACATATTTAGATTTGGAATTAAACTTTTAAGTGCAATTGGTGTTGTGAATTTCAAATACAAATTGAATAAGATTTCTTCATTTTTTAATAAATTAAAATAAAAGTAAATAAAATTTAATAAAATGTATTTTTATTAAATTAAAAAATGAAGAATTCTTTTGTTCAATTTGTAATTGAAATTTACAAAACCGAGTTTGATTTTTATTTGTAAATTAGAAAATAAATATTGAAATCTTTTTTTATAAATTTTAATGAATATTTTGAATTCAGATTTAAATCTAAATTCAATCGTTGAAAAAATGTGTTTTATAAAACATTAAACGAACGACAATAATAACACAAATTAAAATTTATGAAAAAAAGAAAAAAAAATTTTCAACGATTGAATTTAAATTTAAACCTAAATGAATTATTTAAAATAGAAAAAAAAAAGAATTTTCAATATTCTCCCCAATTATTAAAATAAAAATTTTACTCATTTTTTTTCACTTGAGAGTTTAATTTAAATATGAAAGATTTCTTTATCAACTTAAATATTTTTTATTGAAACTTTAAAAATAATTGAAACATGGCACTTTTTCAATGTTATTTAAACAGTAGATACATTTTATAATTCAAGCATTAAAAATTAAAACCAGATGTTAAAACAATTAATTAAAACCATATTTTTTAAAATGATCTTACTTTTTTTTTTAAATAAAGTATATTTGAAAAATCTTCATGACTCTTTCTAATAAACTTTGAGATCAATTTAAAAAATTAAATCATCAAAAATTATTCAATAAAAAAAAACTTTACAGCATGCTTCAATTATGTTTGAAACATAATTGAAGCATGCTGTTCATTATACTAATCAAATCTTTTATAGCTATAATATAAATGAGTAATTTTTAGCCGAAAAATGTACGCTTTTGTCTTAACTGAAGACATGATGTGTACTTCGGTCAAGTAAACTTTATAATTGCTTTACCTGGTTGGGTTGTGGTTCTAGGAGCGGCTGTAAATGTTGATAGCCTGGCAATCAAACTTTGGAGATTAGCTTTGCTAAAGTTGATTCCTAAATTAGTTTAATCAAATAACAATAAAATTAAACAAAATAAATATTTTGTAAAAAATTAAAATTTTAAATATAACCTTGTACAAAAAGACCCTGATATTCTTGGTCACAATTTTTGATCACCACTTGGTAGTTCTCAAGAGCAAAGCACACCAGGCCTTGGCCAACTTGATAATTGACACACTTTTTATATGAAGGCAGCCTAACTAAATTTTAAAATTTATTCCAAAGCAAAATTCTTTCTTTTTACCAGGGGCCTTTTGGTAAACTAGAGCCGTCAATCCAATTCAATTTTCTATCTAAGGCAAACGCTCCGATCTAAAATAAAATAAATAAAATATTCATTTTCCCATCTAGGTACGTCAAATTACCCAAAAAGGTCCGCTAAGTTCATTTTTGATAGCAAAATCAATAAAGTTTATCATTTGATTAAAATTATTTAGAACCAAAAGATCAACATTAAAATTTTCAGATTGCTTTAAGGCATCGAGCCAGGAGAATTTTAGCTTTGAAGAAAAAAACTCAAGTCTGGCATCTGAACCGATGTGCACAACCAAATTGGAATCACTTGGACTTGAACACTTGTCCAATGTTCTAAAAAATAAAATTCAGTATTTTTATATTTTTATGATCTCCATATAATGGCTGTCAGTATCGAACATAATAAATTTAGTAAAAATTACCACAAATTTATATAAAATATCAACAAAAATTATATATTTTTATCTCTTTATTTTTTTTCCGAACATACTATAAAATAAAATAATCAAATTAATGAAAACATAACACATTTAATAAATGTACAACTTTTATTAGATAAATTGCAACTAAAACTAATTAAAGCTCAATATATTTTACTAAGTACTCATCCAATTATTAAATGACTTGAAATTCTTTCTAAGAAAAGTTAAATTCACTATATATATTTATTTTTTTTTAATATATCTCTTTTAATTTCAGTTTGCTTTACCCTATTTTACATTATTTTTAAATTTATTTTTTGATTTTTATTTTATTTAACTCTATTTTTATTTATTTTTTATTTTATTCTGAAGGAGCTTAATCTCGAGCTAATGCTGTGATGAAAAAAGAAGAGGTTTTTACCACCTAAATGGCTGTACTAAGAAAAGAAATTAAATTTTGTGGAAGATTTCTTTAAAGTATTCTTTTAATAAATATTTTTTTTAATTGATTAAATTGAAAAAATTAATTTTTTTTTGGTAATTCAACTAAGTATGTTTATTTTAAATAAAAAAATGATATCTTTATTTTCTCATTAAAATTGAAAAAATCACTGAAATTTTTTTTTTGTATTCTTTTTCTTTCTTTCGAATTCAAGTTTATTCTATTTTTTTGAATAATTATATTTTCGTTTAAACCTATTATGCTTGTATTCAACACAAATCTGTCACGTGACCTAGCAAGCAAATTTTAAGTTAAAAAGAAAAACTTAAAATGATTTTGTCGAACATTTATTAGATTCTGTTTTTTAAAAAAATTTTGTTTTTTTATTTTATCAAAATTTATTTATCACGGGGGCTGAAAGGGAGGCTAACAACCATTCCAAACTGCCCGGGGTCTTCCCCAAACTATTATTTTAATAAAAAAAAAATAAAAAAATAGACACAATATTAGCTTTATTATTTTTTTTATTTTATTTTGGAATTTTTATTAAATCTGTGGAACTTTTACTAAAATATTGTGCACAAATATTAAGAGTCCTTATCAATAGTGTTTATTATTTATTAAATGAGCAGAAGACTTCCGGAATTATAGAAAATCACGAATTTTTATCAAAAATTGATGTCTTTAATTATAGACCAGTTTCATTAGCTTGAATATTCAATATTTTGTTCGATAATGGAAAAATTAGCACGAAATTAAGTTATGTTCATAACAAACTCAATAGCTCTTAAATCTAATAAAAATTTAATATACAAAATTTTATAACATATTATGGCAATTTGATGTTTCTGGTCAATTTTTGATGCTCAAAATGATCAAATCAAACTAAAACTATTAAATAAATTGTAATTCCTCAATAAAATTAGTGCAGAGGTACATTTTAGGATTTAACATACTTTGTTATATAAAAAGATAAACTCTGCAATATCAAAATGCACATTGCAGAGTTCAAGTCATCGAAATGATGCTATTTTAAGTGGATACTTTTTTGCAGACTTTTGCAGATTTTACCTTTGGATTTAACAAAGTATGTTAAAACCAAAAATTTATCTCTGCACTAATTCTATTAAAAAATTACAATTTATTTAAAAGTTTTAGTATGATTTGATCATTTTGAGCATCAAAAATTGGTCATAAACTTCAACTTCCCCATATTATTAATATTATAAAATAAAATACAATCGAGATTAAATTTAAATGCTCGACTTATAGTGCTTACTTGTGATTTATTAGATGAACAAACTAATAAAGTAGTCTGTATCATTTTCGATTAATTTCTTACTCCAAAAAGCTAAAAAATAAAGATATATATTACTTTTTGAGATAATTTTGTCATCTAAAATTAATCTGGTAACTGAACAACTAATTGAACTAGGCATTCATTGTAAATCATTTCGTTTACCTCAAAAATTACAAGTATTCAAAAAGAGAGAAACAAAACAAACTGCTCAGAAATATTTTCAAGGAAAGTGCACCCTAGTCAAAAAACATATAAAATAAAACTAATTTAAAATTTTTTTTTAATTTAAATGCATTTGCCTCGAAAATAAAATGCAACAAATTTACCCAAAAATTATTGATTGTATTACAAATGAGGTCTAACAAGGAAAAATAATATAAATTTTTTCCGTGTTCTTAACTTAAAAGGTACTGAGCCCTCTTTAAAAAATTCTTTTTATCAAAATAATCATATTTTTTAAGTTAAATTATAAATTTTCTAAGTAAAACATTAAATTTTTTTAAATTTACTTGTTTTTATATTTTATTACTCAAAAATTAAATATTTTTTGGAAAATCAATCTACTCCTACCAAAAATATATCAACACAAATTTTTAAAGAAGTATGAAAAAAAATGAAATCCA
Source organism: Brachionus asplanchnoidis (assembly GCA_025491095.1). NCBI lineage: Eukaryota > Metazoa > Rotifera > Eurotatoria > Ploima > Brachionidae > Brachionus > Brachionus asplanchnoidis. Next base: position 46,535 of record JAILYF010000243.1, read on the forward strand.
AGATAAAAAAGTGGCAAAATTTTAGGCTTATTACACTGTTAGAGCCTGAAATGAAACAGTCTTATCATTTTTTTTCTTTGGTCCTTTATGTTGATTTCTTTTCTGCTGTAATTATTTTGTTATAAATTCACTTGCTTTTTTTTAACAATAGAGATTTCGAATAAAAAGTTTACCAAGAAAATCTCTTTCATTCTTTAATTAATTAATCCATAACTAACCCCTTAATACCTCTGGTAAGGAAACAAGCTTATAAATAATACAGATTATTTCAACACCTAACTTAAAAAAATTAAGTTTAAAATGTAAAAAAAAAGATCAACCGGTAAAGCCATCTTAATAAATTAATCAACTATAAATTAAGCTATCACAATAAATTTACGTCAACTTACATGAAGGAATTAACTGGACAAATACATTCTCTGTTACGGCATACTAAGCCTTGTTTGCACTGTAAACTACTCACACAACTTGTTATTCCTGCAAAAATAATTTAGTTTTTATTTGGAAATTTTTCATGAATATAACTTTTAGTTGATTTTTTCCTATACCAATCCTTTTCTAAAATTTAAAGAAATAAAATTCAATAAATTAATTTAAAAGTTTTTCTAGTAACTTGAACAAATGAAGTTTTTCTTCGATTTACAATTACAACTATCTAAGCCTTCATAGCTTAAGGTAGCACAGTCCCCGAACAGCAGACTATTTGAATTGCCACATTTGCTCCACCTGCAAAAAAAACAATTAACTTTTTTAGTTGTTGAAAAAAATTCCTTAATCACATATATCCGCTCGGCTGAATATTTGTGCCATCCAGCCATTTCCAGCCATAATTATATCTCGCTCCAATCTTTTTTAAAAAACAATCAATTATAAAATTATCTACATAAAAATTGAGTACAAAATAAGAATTTCTTAGTCTAAATTTGCTGAAAAAATCCATCGAAAAATCCAAAACAATGTCTGAGTTGATCAAAAGAAGCTGACCACCTTTGGACTGACAAAATCTGTTTGCATTTGACCATGTTTCGGCATGATTGGATATTAAATAGCAGTCGTTGTCGTATTCAACCCAACCTCGCGGACATCTCAGCCAATTTCTAATTAATTTAAAATTTAAGAGGTATTTTATTTTAAAAAAATTGTTTTACTTTGGCATGGACGCCTTGGGCTCAAAGCATTCATTTTTTTTACATCGAAGGCCTTTGACGCAATCAGCTTTTTTTTTGCAGTATTCGCCTTTTTTCTTCTTTCCATTTGCTTGAAAAAATTTTTTTAGATAATATCATGAGATTTTTGTAAAACATGCCAGTACCTTTCTGATGAGTTGAAGCAATCAAAACCATGACCAAAAGCAAGATAATGCTTAAATTTTTCTTTTAAAACAACCAGATTAAATTAAAAAATTGAGACTACAATTTGTTTTACCATTCTGAGTTCAAAGGAGTTTATGGTATTCCAATTTAAAAATCAATAACAAAGAGTTGATAAATATTTTTTTTCCAATTAAATCAAGCTTTTTATGGAGATTTTCTGGATTCATTTCGTTTTTTGAATTTTAATTTTTTAAATAGAAAAAATCTGTGAATTTTTATCTTCTTTTAAAATTGCAAAGGTATTTTATAAATAATTAATTTAGCCGCTTAGATAAAATTATTTAAAATGTAAAATAATCAATTTATTCAACAAAATTTAAAAGGTTGTCTTTAATAATTGAAAAAATGTCTCTTTTAAATATGCAAAAAAATCATGATCTGCTAATAGCAAACACAAATTACATCAGCTCCAAAAAATTATTATTGAATAATAGGAAAATCGAGTAAAACCATATTCTTTTGCATTAAGTGACCTCTGTGTTACTTCATTATGACGCTTAGAAGATTTTTGAGTCTTTTGAATCATAGTTGCTGTCCATAATTATTAAAAAAATCTCGATTGCTGCTTTGAAACCAAATAATGTTGAAAATCGAATATTGTATCTTATTTAGTATTTAAAATATTATTTAATTGAGATTTAAAATATTTGTTAATAAAATTTTAAGTATTAAGAAATTGAATGAATGTTGGAGTAAAAAAAAAATCTAATTTGAGTTTGAAAAAAAAAACTATGCTGATTCAAAAGTTTAAATAAACAAAAAACTATTAATTTAATTAGGAAAAAAAATTGATCAAAAATTGAATATTGTAATTATTTAATAAAATTGGAATATTAGTTGCTTGCCCCAAAAATCAAGAGGATTTTTTCTTACAAGCCCGCAGAGTATATGTTTTCTTCTTTTTCCAAATTATTTAGATTAAAAGACCATTTTTAATTTGTCTCTTTGATAATATCAAAAATTTTGAGTCTGCTTATTTTCTGATTATTTTGTGAGTTAACATCTTGAGTTATGTGGTTATATGCAGAAGAGTGAAGACCGTTAATTTTTAAATCATTTTTTGATTTTATAGAAAATCTTTGATTACTTGTCTAATGGCTATTATACCTCTACTACTCAATTCCAACCAAAAAAATTAATTTCCGAACAAACTTTAAACAAATACTTAATTTATTCTCTTTTTGAATTTCTAATTTAAATTTCAAAATAGATCCAATTTATGTTTAAAATTTATACTTATTGAATTATAAATTTATGCACTTAATAAATTTAAATGAGAAATTAAATATTTTTTTTTAATGAAAAATTAAAAGAAATTAAAAAATTAACAAATAGAATATTGTTCAAAAATATGTTCAATTTCAACACTTATACCAGCTATGCCAAAATTGTGACTTTCATAATTCTTGAAAAATACGGACTGTTTTGTCATCAATAAAAAAAATTCTAATAAATGCTCTTTGAATTTTTATATTATATGATTTTTTTGTGCAATATTTCAGAAAATTTTTATTTTGGATTTCAAAAGTAAGTTTTTTGAAAATTTTCTGAAATATTACACAAAAATATTAGAAAATATAAATATATGAAAATGTAAAAATCTAAAATTATTTAAATTTTAACTTTAAAACTAGATAACTCGTCAGTTATACAAGAGTCAATTTGAAAAAATAAACGTAAATTAAATAAATGTTTTGTCAATTATTTTTTATTTTTTAATACAATACAATTACCAAGTAAAAACTTAAATATTTATTTTTATCTAATGAATAAAATAAAATTTTTAAGAACTGATTCGTTAGTATTTATTTTAAAAATTACCAGAATTATTAGATTAAGTAAGTTTTACAATTTAAATGATCGTTAGATTTTAAAATTTTAAATTTTAAAAATCAATTTGCCAATTTTGAAGCATTTTTAATTTAAAAACAATGAAAAATAAAAGAATTTACTATTCAGATTAAGTTTGTCTTAAATGCTTGCTGAGAAAATATAAAATTAATTGTTTTTGTATTAATTAAAATGAATCGGGAATTTTAAAAATAAATAAATACATATGAGAGCTAGTTGTTTCGAATGTTGAGAATATGGTAGAACAAAAAGTTATATGACGCAGATTAAGTGGAAAATATTATGGTCAAAATTTACATATAAGTCAGTATTTTTGAAGCGGTGAACATTCAATTCATCGAATTTTTTTAAATCAAGTTTTCTTTTCTATTTATTTTATCAAATTTTTATCTAATATAACTTTTCAATTATTCAACATTTTAAGATATTCAATTCTAATTATTTTTTCTAATTAACTTTATTATAAAAACAAAACAAATTAAAATTTTTATAGCAAGTATTTTTAAAAATTATTAAGAAATTTTTATCATTATCTATGCCAAACCAAATTAATAAAAATGATATTTTTAATTTATTGTAATAAGAATTAATTAAATATTAGATTAAGCCATTATTATTTTAATTGAATAATTAAAAAGTTGAGTAAGTTTTTAAAATTTTAGGATTGAATTCAGAAAGAAGAGAAATGAGTTAATTTTTTTATTTCAGTATTTTAGTTTTCAACATCTTAATTGTGGGTTGTTTTAGCTAATATTTTTTTATTTAACCGTAATCCCTCATTTTTTGTCCCGGTATAAACAGAAAAAGTGTTTCCAAAATTTTGACGAAAAACAAAATTGGTGACGTGGTACAAATACGAAAAAAATATTTAGTACCTGGACAAAAATGAGGGATTACCGTATAGGTTTTTAGTGAAGATTTAAAATTCTTTTAAATTTTTTTTAAATGGGTATAGAATTAATCGCGCTTCCAAACTTTATTGAAATTCCATATGAAATAAATATTGTCATCTTACCAATCATTCTTGTAAATGCTATGCCAGCAAAACTTAGTCTTTTATTATTTAATTTTTCTCTCTTTAAATACTTATTAAATTTCAGTTTTATGGATTAGAAATAACTAATTGTAAAAACATATTTCTCTAAATCTCGAGTTTTTACATTTGCATCCGACAAAGGGCAGCATACCTGATAAATATCTTTATATGATATTCAAATAAAATGCTTAATGCACCAACAAAAAGTTGTTTTTGACTTCGACGAGGATATACAATTTAATCCACACTCAATACCAACACTAAGTACCCACATCCTTCAGGCAAGGATTGTTGACAGACCTACGAGATTATTACTTTAATAGTGTGAGCTATTAAATAAACAAAAAAGAACAAAGTTCTGTAATTCTTTTATTTCAACAAAAACTAAAAACTAAAAAACGAAACATCATAATATATAGAAAGAAATAATATATTTAAACCTGTCGAGGCGGGGGACCGGGGTGAGTGGGGTGTTACATTGCTCCCCCCTCTACATGAGAGACATCTCCCGATGTCGAGGGTGGCACTGTAACTCTTCAGCTAGAGCGTCCCGACCTCAACTAAACAAAACAAAAATACAAATAATAACAAAATAGTAACATAAACAAATAAGAGAAAAAAAAAGATGATCTTCAAAGAAAAAAAAAATGAAAAATTAATGAAAAGAAAAAAAAAAAAAAAAATTATTTGACGTCGGCAAATATGCGGTCATCCTCCTCACTGTCTGTTTGTAGAGCCGATTCCTGGGAAGGTGCGAAGGGACCCGCCCTTGGAGTTGGCAATGTAAGGGCGGAGACGGGGCGATACAGTCGGGCTCTGCCTAATCCAAGTCTGGATATCAGAGACTCAGTGTCTACTTTCACCACCACTTTCGGATATATGTTTATTGTTGGTGGTTCGGGATGGGGGTTTGGTGGTGAATGACATTGTCGTTCTGGGCCGAGATGGTGGGTGTTTTCAGCGTAGCTTGACTTGACGTCTTCACTGGTGGCTCCTTAGGTGGCGTACCGTGCTCCCTGGGTCGTAAAACCTCGACCTCTTCCTCGGCCCAGAGGGTGAGGATTCTTCCTCGATTGGTGTGGCCCGGAGCATGTCGAAAAGCCACTTGTTTTCGTAGATTCGCTTCATAGACACGAAAATCGAGAGTTTCTTCCGGTGCTCCACAGTACGGAACCTAGCGAGTCCCCCGCGCTCGCGACCACCATGTTTTAAAATAAACTCCTTGATGGTGTTCTTTTGCTTGTAGTCGTCACGAACTTGGTCGATTCTCACTTCCAGTGGTACAAGAGCAGTGTCCATTTTCCTTTTTGGTTGTTTGATTGTTACGAATTGTACGGTTGTTTGAGGCGTAATTTTCTCATTTAAACATAGAAAAAAAAATTTTTTTTTTTTTTTTTTTTTTTAAAACGTTGTTGTCTACGAATTTGTCTCAAAACCGAAGTCGGTCGGGGGTCGACGCGTTCGGGCGGGGGCGTTGCTTGGATGCGCCTGTTGGGTTCCCACATTGATCTATTTGTTTTTGGTGGTATGAAGTTGGTCTAAACTCTAAATCATCGGAGCAAGACTGTACTTGGGACAAGACCTCGTTTTCTGCTAGATCTAGGTAATTAGTGTCAAGCCAAAGCGAAGCGTCCTCTAATATGTGTGGTCTCGAGTTGTTAGCTAAGCTGTTAGTTGTTGACCTTGCTTGTGGGTGTTTGTTCTTCCCTTGGACGATGCTTCATCTAAACTCTCAAAAGCTTTTTCCGCTATAGCCGAGTGTATCCCTGTACTATTTCGTAATGGGTGAGTGCGGTTTCATCTGACGGATTTGAAGTCTTATCTGTGACAGAGTCGTACAGTTTGCTTTTTGGGGGTGCGTTACACTTTTTTAAGCGGTTCACGTGAACTAACTTTTTTTTCCTTTGGATTCGGGGCGAATTCGGTAGTTGGTGCGACATCTTCTCGATCACGGTGTACGGTCCCGTCCACCTTCTACTCAACTTTTTCGACACCCCTTTTTTCTTGGCGTCATTTAACAGCCATACTCTATCTCCAACAGTGTAATCGGCTGGTCTAACGTTCCGGTCTGCATAAAATTTAAATTTATTATGCGTGACCCTGAGGTTCGTTCTACCAACTCGTAGCATTTGAGGAGGTGTTGCTGAACCTTCTTTGCGTATGAGTCAACACTAAGGTTTAACTCAAGGTTTGGCGTGGGGAACATTAAGTCTACGGGGAGTTTTGGTTTCCTTCCGTATACTACCTCAAATGGGGTGAGCCCAGTGGTCGCATGGACAGCCGTGTTATAGGCGAAAGCGAGTTTTGGTAGATATTGATCCCATTTATTCTGCGTGTCTGCTACGTAGCACGCCAACATTTGCTCCAAAGTTCGGTTAAAACGCTCCGTTTCTCCGTCGCACTGCGGGTGATAAGCTGACGTTCTTAGACGTTTAATGTCCAAAAGCTCGAACAGTTGGTCCATTAATTCAGCCTGAAAATTGGTTCCTCGGTCCGACAAAGCAGCTTCCGGAACTCCGTGGCGACAAATAAACAAAACTAAACAATTTGCTACTTCTTCGGCGGTAAGTCCTAGTAATGCAAATAACTCAACATATTTCGAGAAATGGCAAATGATCACCAGGATATAAGCGAAACGATTTTCCGTGGCCGGCAGTGGGCCCAAAACATCCCAGATGAGTTGGAATGGTTTAGATGCCTGGATGGGTACAATTGGTTGTCGAGTGTAGGCTTTAGGTGCTTTAATTGAGGCACAGATCTCGCAGCTGAGGATGTAGTTGGCTGTGTCTTTTCTGTAGTTTGGCCAGTAGAATCTGAGTTTAAGTTTTTCAAAAGTCTTGTCAACACCCAAGTGTCCGGAGAAAGGATCATCATGGATTTTCTTTAAAACGGCGTGGCGTTCATCAATTGGGACTAAGTACTGATAATGGATCCCGTAATCCGAGTTTTCGAGGCAGCGGAACACATTTTTGCCAAAAATTCGGAAACGATGGTAGGACGACCAGTAAACAAATGTTTCCATCGGCTTCCGTTCGCATTTGTCGGGCCGGTGTCCGTCTCTCAGCCATTTGTAGAGATTTTCGATATGCGGGTCGTTGAATTGGGTCTCATTGGCCTCTATCTCTTGCAGGGTGACATTGTTTACTACATTCCCCGGGTCAATTTCGCCTCATCTTCCTTGCTTTCAACTTCCTCGTCATCTCCGTTGCATAACCATCGTGATAAGGCGTCAGCATTGCAATTTAAATGACCCTCCTATATTCTATATCAAACTCGAACATTCGTAATTCACAAAGCCACCTCATGAGCCTGGGTGAAGGACTTTTAAGATTTTTTAGCCAGATGAGAGGTTTATGATCGGTGCAAATAATGAATTTCCGCCCGATTAGAAATTGTTTAAAGTGTAATACTGCGAGGACTAGAGCTAGGAGTTCTTTTTCGGAAGTCGAGTAGTTTCTCTGCGCCCTCGAAAAACGTTTGCTCCAATACGCCACCGGTCGCCATGAACCCCTATATTTTTGAGCCAACACTGCGCCTGCACTGTACTGGCTAGCATCGGTCTCAAGGCGAAATTCCTCTTTAAAATTGGGTAGGATAAGGACTCCAGTCTCGGTCGTGGTAAGATAGGTACGCAGTTTATCAAAACTCACTTGACAGTCTTCGTCCCATACAAACTTTCCCTTCTCGGTTGCTTTGTGTAATGGTCCGGCTATAGCAGCATAGCTTTTCACAAAACGTCTGTAGTGGTTTGCTAAGCCGAGAAAACTTTGTAGTTGACGAATTGTTTTTGGCTGTTGATATCTGAAAAGTACCTCGACTTTACTTGGGGCGGGGCGAACACTACGGTAGCTTATAACATTTCCTAAATACTCTATAGACTTCATAAACCATTCACATTTCCATTCTAATTTCAAATACGCTTTTCGGACGCGTTCCAGGACGGTCCGGACACTGATATAGTGCTCTTCTAGCGTCTCTGAGAAGAATAGTGTCGTCTAGATAGACTAGGCATATCTTGTTCAACAGGCCTTTTAGCGCTTTCTCCATCATCCGCTGGAACGTAGCTGGAGCGTTAGTCAATCCAAATGGCATGACTTTATACTCAAAGAGTCCGAACTCAGTCACGAAAGCCGTTTTCAATTTATTTTTGCTTCGGATCCGGATTTGATGATATCCTGCAGAGAGATCCAACTTAGTAAAGAAACGGGCCTTATTTAGTAAGGCTATCATGTCCTCGATTTAGGGAGCGGGTAACTGTCCTTAATCGTGGACTCATTGAGTTTCCTGTAGTCGACACAAATACGGAGAGAGCCGTTGGCTTTGCGGACTAAAACTATTGGGGAGGCCCATGGAGAGTTGCTCTCTCGAATGAGTGCAGTTTTCAACATTTCATCTATTTGTCCTTTGACCTCATCTCGTAGCGAGAATGGCATCCGTCTGACGGGTTGTTTAATGGGTTGGTCACAGACTAGGCTGATAGAATGTTCCACAAGTAAGTCTGGGTTAGGGTGTCCAACCCCTGGGAAACAATGTCGTCATATTCGTCCCGTAATATTGTTTTGAAAATCTCAATTTGTTCCTCTTCGGTGTTTTTCTTCTCCGTTTGGACTTCTTCGTCGGATTCGGGTGGCCTCGTTGTTGAAACGGCGTTAATCAGTGGTTGATATTGTTTTGGAAGGTCAGCAAAGCTATCTGTGGTGTTAGTAGTTACCTGGGGATTTGCTGGTAGACTGCCACCAAACGCCTCTCGAATCAAGTTCAGATATGTCTTTACCGTACTGATTTTGAACGCCACGTCTAAGCCAAGGAGACAGTCATGTTTTAACTGCTTAACAATTATTACTTCAACCTGACCGCAAAAATTCTGGAGTTGTAGTTGACACTTGCTGGCGCCGACAATCAGTAGTGGACCCCCGTCACAAGTCTCCATTTTTCCATAAATCGGCCTCACCTTAATGTCGTTCCGGCTGACTTGTTTCCACACCCTCTCCGAAACGATTGTTTTAACCGTCCCGGTATCGAATAAAAATCTCACTCTACGTCCGTTGATGTTACAATCTCCCTGTATACTTTCCTCACATATAACACTGTTTATGACCACATTGGAAACCGTAGGCGGGTGTTGATCATTCGAGTATCCATTTGGATGTTTCCTCTGTCGGTAGTGATTTATCTTGGACAGACGCGCTTGGCATTCCGCGATGAAATGTCCCGGCTTTTTACAATAATGGCATGTAATGTTTGGTTGTACAATATTCGTGTCCTTGTAGTCGGAAACGTCCCTGTAAGGATGCCCTGGGAAAGGCGGGGTGCTTGTCGGAGGTGGGAGGTTTGTCCTCCACGAGTTTAAGTGGGCCATCAACTTCATGGTAGAGTTAAGGGCTTCTAAACTGGTATTAGGCTTATTAGACGCTATCTGCATAACAAGGTACGGATCGCATAGACCGCTGATGAAACGGTCCCGCACGCAACGGTCATGATCTATGCACGGTTCATTTTTAAATGCGATTTTAGCGAGTCGCCACAACTCTGAGAAATACGACTTGGTTTCCTCATCCCGAAATTGTTTCCTACTGAAGAAATTAGCAAACGAGTCCACTTTGATTTCTTCACAAACTGCGAACAATTTGTACATTTGATCTTTTAGTTCATCTAAACCGGCTGTCCGTTCGGGCGTGCAATTTTCGAAAACTGGCATGCAATCGTCGTCGAGAAACGAGAGTAATACGGAACGTAAAGATTTCAACGGGACGTGTGCATTTTTAACAGAGATCTCGAACCTTTTCCACCATGTGTTCAGGTCCATCGAGCGCGAGTACCGACTGGGGCGAAAACAAGAGTCCTTGAATAGCCACTGCTCTTGTAAAACGCTGGGAGTACTCGTCGTATAGTTGTCTAGGAGCGCATCTCCCGTGATCCAACGAGGTCTCGTTTCAGTCGGATTGATGTTTGTTTCGGAAATCCGTTGTGCGTTGGTTGTAGTCTTATTCGGTTCCCGATCAACTGAAAATGGGTCAAAACAATGGTTCTTTATAGACGGATTTTCTTCTCCAAGAAGGGTAATCCCGACTTTAGGGGTTTGTTCGGTTTGTGAGTTCTTTACGGGTTGGATGACAGTATTGTCCTGTATACCTGTGTTCAGATGAGAAACGTTGGTGAAGCCTTCATTGTAATTAAAGGATTCGAACAGTCCAGCTGGGCGTCGGGGCGTTTCAGGCCACTTGCTGTCTACTTGAAATGGACGAGAACCGTTAAATTCAAAATGATATGATCCAAGGGTTGTCTGTACGCCTTCCGGTTCTAATTTCATCTCAACTCGTCTCGCCACGTCTTGGTCTCGTGGTTTGTAATCTGAGTTTTCCTTTTCTACCTGACACCATTTTGATTTTTGCGTTGTTGTAGTCCGTGGCGTAAGCGCCCGCTCAAGATTTTCCTTCGCATCTTCTTCTTCTCGCTTGATATTAATTAATGATCTATTGACTTGTGTCAATTCAAACTCCTTGGAGTCGTGACGACGACGTTCAATAGGTTTACCGAGTGACACGTTCTGTAACCACATCATTCCAAACGTGACAGATATTACTGTAGCTACCACCACCACAACACCTAAAACTCCGTTGAACAAAAAAACAAAATATAGAAAAACTGCCAATCCTAGGCTTGCAGTACATAACTGGACATTTACGACATATACCAATCCCTCCTGTCCATGATTAAATAGGATAAAAAAAATCCTCGTGGAAAAACTTCTTTACCGCTGCCACAAATTTAATAGCGTGAGCTATTAATAAAACAAAAAAGAACAAAGTTCTGTAATTCTTTTATTTCAACAAAAACTAAAAACTAACTAAAAAACGAAACATCATAATATATAGAAAGAAATAATATATTTAAACCTGTCGAGGCGGGGACCGGGGTGAGTAGGGTGTTACATTACGATCATCTCTCGTATCTGCCATGGCCATCGTTAGTGTGTGAAGAAATGTTTCTGTTGGGTACTATTTCAACCGCGTGGAAAGTATTTGTATTGATTTTCAAAGCCACGCGTTAGATTTACTCAATCAAATTACCATCTACTCAACTAAACAAAAGCTCCCACATGCCGATATTCAAAAGGAGAGGCTACATAAAAGAATGGTTGAGCAGTTTTGAACGACACCACCAAGATCTCTTAGATGACTTGAAAAGTCAAATCATCGTCAAATTTATTTCGCCGGAAATCATCGATGAACTGATAAGAGATCGTTTTGTGTGTGGAATTAGAGACGAACGGATCAGAAGCAAGCTTTGCGAGGGCTATGGTGTACAACTTAACGAAATTATGGAACTGGCAAGCGAGTTGGTGAGTAGTATGAGGAGAACTCACTTTTGAGTGCAAGCTGCAAACAAACAAGCTTGCAACTGTTAAAAGTAGCGGTGAGATTACGGGGTTGCGCACATTCACCGTTGATAACAAACAATCAATGTTCCATTCAATAGAAGATGAGGACTCAGGACGTACTAGTAGCAAAGAAAAATCTGAAAGCACGGGATCATCCCGGATACTCCAGGTCACCAAAGCCGCTATTGAACATTTTCACTCCAAACGTCCAAACCCAATTCGAGACGTTTGTAAGATAAACAACCAGATGGTCTACGATCAAGATACTGGTGCAGATGTATCAGCGACCAGTGAAACTGCGTACGAAACGCTAAAGCCACAGCCAAAACTGACTCAAATCGATTGAGATATAAATTCAGCTGGAGGCACTATGGAAAACATTTTAGGACTCGCCAGGGTGGATATGCAGATCCGAAAAAACACAGTCTTGTCGCATCTTTTGGTTTTTAGAGGCTTAACTGCTTACTTCTTCAGGGACAAAATCTACTACCTTAATCAACCGATCTTAAATGTCTCAACCAAGCTGATTCTCAAGAAGACACAAGCCGTGTCAGACGAGCTCATGAAACATAAGATTAAGTTATACGACTCTTCCGATCAAGTTGGTCATTCACTAAAGGTGTAGTGGAGAACGTTAAAACGGGTCAAAAAGAGGAATACAGGATTTACATTGAAATTTTGCCCCTGTTTTATTTTTGATTAGATCACTCAAATTTTATTATTTCTATCAATAAAGATACCTTGTTTAAACTTTATCTGGAACATATAAAATATTTTTTCAATTTTTGTTCCAAAGTTTACCAATTTGGGAAAGAAAATTTTTTTACTGACAAATCTAACTTAACAATTCATTTTTTAATATCAATGTTGATTGAAACTAAGAAAAAAATATTTTTACATTACTAGAGTTTCCATATAATTGAAAAAGATTTCTAAGTTTTTAGGAATTTAGTATTTAAATTATTATTTTAGAAAAATTTGATACTCTTCAACATTATAGATCAAGAGATTTAAATAAACTTCAACTACTAACACTCTTGATTCGACTTTTTGAATTGAGTCAGAGATATTTGGAGCAGGGCTGAGTAATTCTGTTACATTGGTCGTTAGACTTGTGAAAGAATATGGATAGGGTTCCGAATAAAGACATATCGACATACTCTTAATTCAATTTTTTTTTAATTTATACATTTTTAATTTTATCTTTATATTTTATATTACTATTTTCTTTCAGTTTTGATTTGTTTTCAATCTGAAGAAGTTTTAGCTCGACACAGCTTAGCAAAAAAATAATCAATTAATTTATTTCAATTTTTAATTAGCCACAATTATATAATCTCAAGCTATTCTTTTACGATTAATTCTTTTTTGTTCTACACTTTTACGATTCATTTTTATTTTTTGCTTTACTTTTAAGATTCATTTTTATTTTTTGCTTTACTTTTACGATTCATTTTTATATTTTGCTTTACTTTTACGATTCATTTTTATTTTTTGCTTTCTTTTACGATTCATTTTATTTTTTGCTTTACATTTACGATTCATTTTTATTTTTTGCTTTACTTTTACGATTCAATAATATTATTTTTAAGAAAAAACAAGTTAAATAAAAATCAAACAGCTTTTAAAATAGGTAATGAAAATGGTCATAAACCTATGATCTAATTTTTGTTTTTTTTAGTTTGTCAATTTTTACATAAATATCGTAATTATCCGAATTTAGTGATATGACACTATAGAATCTTTTACATGTTATAACAGCATGTCACTAAAATAGAGTACTCTATTTTAAAGACATGTCACTCGATTCGGATGATTACTTTATTTTATAACGAAATGTGAAGATTTGTGAAAATTGTGTCGGATCGAAAAACCGTTTCTCAAAAAAATACTGGATTAAAAAAAAAAAAGAATATTTATTTTGTTTTGTTTTAAAACAAAATTCTTAACTTTCATATTTTTGATTAAGGTAAAGAATTACTTTTTAAAAAGATCTTTTTTTTACTTAATTTTAATTTTGTTTATTCTGAATCGATATGACTTAATTCAAAGAGTTCATTTTTGCATTGTTAAATTTCTGAAATGACTTTTAAAAAAATTAAATTTTTTTTTAAATAAATATTTTTAAGAGTATTTTCACTATCATTCAGTTTTTCTTGGTCTAAAAGTATCGCGTGAAATCGTAAAAATTTATTCAAATTAAAGAAAAATAAAGATTCTTGTAAAAAAAAGGTTGATGATCTTTAAAATTAAAAAGAAAAATTCAGGTTTGTCCAAATTCAGGTTTGTCCAAATTCAGGGAAAAATATCGAAAAAGTCTGACACTACAAATGATCGACATTTTTTTTCTAAAGACTTAAATATTTTAAGACTTGAATTTTAAAATATTTGCAGGTGACACAACATTAAGTTACTCAAAAAAGATCTTGAAACTGTTGCTCTATAGTGTTCGAATTTTAGAATAAATAACTCAGAAAATTAGAGTAATTTTGATAGGAAATCTATTAACTTTTCAAAAATATTTTGCAGGATTTTTTATGAACAAAATATTTTATCCGGTTTAATTATTATAAACACTTAAATCTAAGTTTTTTAATAAGTGATGACAAAATTTTAACAATTAAGTTGAATAAATTTACCAATTACAGAATAAAATACTCTGTAGAATATATCGTAGAGACAAATAAATGGATTTGAAAATATTAATTTTTAATTTAATCATTTAATTCATCATTTCCTGTATACCCAGTCAAACATTTTAAAGGGATTTTTGTAAGATTCTTTATAAAAAATTCTATAATTTGATCTACAGGAATTAGTTGGCAGTTGTAACATCCCATCCAGCAGACCCCGGTCTTCTGGGACTTGCTGGATCTCTCTATATATATTTTGTTAATGTTTAGTTTGATGATGATTTTTAATAAAGAAGTAGAGAAGAAAGCTTTTTTATATTTTCCTCTCCCTCCCTCTCTCTCTAAATTTTATTTTAATAGCGCACGCTATTAAACTGTGTTTAGAGCACTGTGTAATTAGCTCTCGAGCATGCTCTAGAGCATTTATATTTTTCTCATGCGCATGGTCTAGAACTATTTTTTGTTCTAGTGCATCTCTAGAGCATGAGTTTTAACAAGCTGTCAGCTTTTTCAGAAACGTAAGGTTCTGGCAATTCAAATCGTCCACACTATCTTAGGATTCGATTTCTACCTCAATTTGTAATCTGCATTGTAAAAATCCATTTTTTTGTTTTTTTTGTATCTAGTCCCAAATGAGATATTCAAATTCTGAAACCAGAGAAAATTCTGAACAAACTGAAAGTTTTATTTTTTCAAATTTTTGATTTTTAAGCCAAATGAATTAGTTGAAAAAGAGGGTATTATCTCAATTTTAATTGGAATCATGGATTTTTTTAGCAAAATGAAAATGATTTTAAATTTTTACATTTTCATATTTTTATATTTTCTAATAGTTTTTTTGCAATATTTTAGAAAATAAAAAAAGTTCATTACGAAAATCCAAAATAAAAATTTGCTAAACATTGCACAAAAAATATTAAAAATAAATCAAATAAAAATATAAGTTAAAAAATAAGAATTAATCATTTCGGAGGGTAATAACTGGATAGTTTTAAATTTATTTTTTTTTTTAAAACAAATTACAACTTAATTGATTCTATGTGAGTATTTACGGTTAAGATCCCAATACTTTTTTCCTAATTTAGCTACGGGTTTGTTAGATGAAAAGAGATAATCTAAACAAAGCAAATAAAGTAAAAAAGTATAGATGTAAAAATCAAAAATTAAACTATTATGGTTTCGTGAATTTCGATGCAAACCTTCAAGTAATTAAAAAAAATAAAATATTTTTCATTAATTTAATTTAAATAAAATGAGAAATAAACTTTATTGATGAAACAACATTAAAAAAATATGTTTCACTAAATTCAACAAATTAAAAATTAATTTTGATTATCCAGTCAACTAGATTTTAAAGGATCTTTAAAGAAATTTTAGAGAATTTTGTAGTTTTTTTAGAGGTTATCATACATTTTTCTCTAATTTTTTTTAAAAATTTCTTTCACATTTCTCTAAAAGTCTTCAACTTTAGTTCTAAAAAGTTAATGAGAGATATTTTAATAATAATAAAACTTAAACCATATCAAAAATACAGAATGAGACATTTTAAAAAATTATCTCTTCCCTTAAATATCTCAATATATTCTAAATAAATATTCACTAAAATTTTTTAAAGAATCTGTATAGAAACTACAAAAAATCTCTGAAAACTTTTTGACTGGTTGAACAGATAAAGCATTCTAAAGAATATAAAGAGAAAAAGTAAAGATTTTTTATATACATTAATGTATTTATTTTTTTCTCTAGAACATCTCTTTTTTCTTCAAAATAGGTCAAATTTAAAGATTTTCAACGAATCTTTAAAAAACTACAAAAATCTATATAAAATGTCTGATTGTGTAGCCAGTTTCAACGAATCTTTAAAAAAACTACAAAAAATCTATATAAAATGTCTGATTGTGTAGCCAGTCAACTAAATTTTTAAGTACATTTTTCACAAAATATCTTTAAAATTTATTTTATTTTTCTCAGAATAGTCTTCAATTTTTTTTTTTAATTCAGATCAGTAAATTGTAAAATATTTGTTTATTAAGGCTAATAAACATGATTTTGCGCCTCAAAAATGGAATTTTCAAGTAATAATACTATTAGAACTTGAAAAATCAAAATTTTTCGTCTTTAATATGATATTAAAGACGAAAAACATGATCCCTAAATGATATTATTATTTTATTTATAGTAAAAAGAAAATGCATAATAAGCAATTTGACGTCTTAATGGTACATTAATATTTTTTAAATTAAAAAATCTTAAAATAAACAAATGAATAAAAAGTTGAACATTTTCAAGAGAACATTAAAAAAAATTAGAACATAAAAAGAAGAGTTTTTACTAGTCACAAGTCTTAAATCAACTTAAAGACCGGACTTGGAATTTAATTTTAATGACTATGGCTTAAACGAGGCTGTCAAAATAATTACCTGGGATGGCAAAACGATCATTTATCAGTAATTATCACGGTCACATAATTCAGTGTAGAAAAGAAAAAATTTCACATTTATTAATTGAAATTGTAGAGTAATTAGGTTATTATTATTATTAATATTATTATTGTTAATATTATATTATTAATATTATTATATTAATTATTACTATTATAATTAATATTATTATATATTTATTTATTGATAAGATCTAAGTCACATTTACAAACAAAAAATAGATAAAGAAGTGTTAAAGTTATTCGTATTTGAATTTTAAAAAATAGAATTGATAAATAATTTAATTATTGAAATTTACAATACACTAAATGCTAGAAAGAAATTTTTAATAGATTATTTAGAACTTGGTACCAGTAAATAAGATCACTCCTTTGTTCTAAACTTTGACTTGTTTTGTGTATAACAGACTTCAATGAGTCTATAAGACCAGAGTTTGTATTCTTAAAACTGAACTCGATTAGAGTATTAACAATTCTGAGTTGTTAAATGATGTTTACTTTTTGATAGAATGCACTTGTTTCTCTTGTGTAGAAAAATACTCTTTACAACTTGGGCTTCTAAATAATTATTCTAAAAAGAAAATTTTGTGTTTGTAGTATATTTGATTAATTGATTCTAGCTTAATAGCTTCATTTAAAGGGGTAATGTGTGTAAACTTTTTGAACCAATCATTCAACCAATAAAACTTAAATTGAAGATTATTTTAGTGTTGTGAGTCGACTTTAAATTTGAAAAGTCGACTCAACTCGGCTTATTTCTTTAAAGCGGACTAAAAAACGACTAATTTAAAATTATAGTCGACTTTTATTTCGATTTAAGTAGAAAAAGAAAAGAAGAAATTCAGAGATGTTTAAAAGTCCCAAAAATAAAGTCCAAGTTCGGATTTTTTTTTAAATTTGCTAGATCAGGCTTCATATCAAAAAATTTATACACTCTTGGGTTGTCTAATGCAAATAGATTTGCCATATATCAGAATTTTCTTGAAATTTTAGCATAAAAGTCTTCACAATTCTTCTTCAGTATTCAAAAATTTAAAGCCCAGACTTCGACTTTTGAAAGAAAATTTTTAAAAAAAGTCCGGACTTGGAGGTTTTGTGAAGTTCAGTACAAAAGAAACAGAACAAAGTGTAAAAAATTAAATAACATTTTTACTAAAAGTTTAAAATTAATTCTGTGAATGCAGAATGGTGCCACATTCAAAGTTGTATCAACTGTTAAAGTCTGCTAATGATGTGCAAAATCTCTGCAACATGTACTACGCTCGAATAAATCGAAATTTAATTTCTGCTAAATCTGCAAATTTAGCAGACCTTGATATTTGATGCAACTTTGAACGTTGCACTAAGTTGCATTTACAGAATTAAGTTTAAACATTAAGAAAAAAAGTTATTCAATTTTTTTGCATTTTTTCTGTTCTTTTTATCATTTTATACTGAATTTCACAAAACCAACTTGGACTTTTGAAGATTCTTTAAAAAAGTCCAGACTTGGACTTATAAACAACTCTGATAAAATCCAGAGTTATTTAAAATTCTCAAGTCTCAAAATAGGTTCCTGGAATGGGAGGTAGTTCATTTTCAAATTTTAAGTCCTGAATAGGACAAAAAAGATGAAATAAGCAAATTATGTCTATGAAGTTATGGAACATAACAAATGTGTTGCACAAAATTAAAAAAAAAAGGCTTTTAATTTGACCGTTTTATATAAACTTTTTGTGAACTATTAAAATTTAAAATTAATAAAATTTTAAATAAAAGAATAAAATTTATTGAGGAAAATGTTCGACTAAGTCGACTAAAAGTCGATTTTCTGAAAATTGGAGTCGATTAGTCGAGATGTCGACTTTTGTCGAGTCGACTCACCACACTAATTATTTTAAATAAATAGCGAGAATGTAATAGCATGTTATATTTCTTAATATTTAACTTATGACCTTTTAAGCATACGTTTGATTTTTAATTATTATCTTCTAAATAGGGGATCTTTCTTGTAAATAGTTAAACAGTAGCTTGAAAAATAGTACTCTATTTTAAAGACATGTCACTCGATTCGGATGATTACGTTACTTTAAAACGAAGATGTTATTCTTAGTTCAACAGTTTATTATCATGAGAATTGACTAGATTGATGAGATCATATAGATTAAGCTAATGCTCCAGATTAAAAAAAACTCATTAGAATTGATATCTTGCTATTTCTTCTTTCTTTCCTCTGACTGATCAAAACTTAACACTTTGCACCTGTCATTAATTACAATTTGTCTATTTTAATTGTATTTTATATTTTATTTTAACTTATTTTACTTTTATATTATTTTTTCTTTGCATTTTTATTTTATTTTTTATTAATCTGAAGGATTTTGAGATTGGCACAGATAAAACAAATAAATAATAAATAAGAATTATTATTATTTTGTTTAATTTCTTAAAATTGGAGATAAAAAATTATTTCCATTTATCAGTATTAATAAATCTTAAAAAAAATTAACTGAGAAAATTATCTGATAAAATAATAAACTCAAACCAAATAAAAAAATGAAGAAAAATGAGGTTTTAAAATTTGTCTCTTTTCAAAAATATCTCAAAATTTTCTTTAATAATTTTCACTAATGATTTTTTTAAAGAATCTGTAAAAAAACTAAAAAAAATCTCTAAAAATGTTTTGAAAAGGTAAACTGATTAAGCATTTTAAAGAAAAAATATAGAAAAGGTAAAGAATATTTTGACTGGGATATCTGTAATAAACGACATAGTATTTTACATAGAATTAAGAGAAAATGAAGATATTTTTTTATCTAAAAAATTTTTCTATTAAAATATTTAAGTCTTTAGAAAAAAATGTCGATCATTAGTTGTGTCAGACTTTTTGGATATTTTTCCCTGAATTTGGACAAACCTGAATTTTTCTTTTTCTAATTTTAAAGATCATCAACCTTTTTTTTACAAGAATCTTTATTTTTCTTTAATTTGAATAAATTTTTACGATTTCACGCGATACTTTTAGACCAAGAAAAACTGAATGATAGTGAAAATACTTTTAAAAATATTTATTTAAAAAAAAATTTAATTTTTTTAAAAGTCATTTCAGAAATTTAACAATGCAAAAATGAACTCTTTGAATTAAGTCATATCGATTCAGAATAAACAAAATTAAAATTAAGTAAAAAAAAGATCTTTTTAAAAAGTAATTTCTTTACCTTAATCAAAAAATATGAAAGTTAAGAATTTTGTTTTAAAACAAAACAAAATAAATATTCTTTTTTTTTTTTTAATCCAGTATTTTTTGAGAAACGGTTTTTCGATCCGACACAATTTTCACAAATCTTCACATTTCGTTATAAAATAAAGTAATCATCCGAATCGAGTGACATGTCTTTAAAATAGAGTACTCTATTTTAGTGACATGCTGTTATAACATGTAAAAGATTCTATAGTGTCATATCACTAAATTCGGATAATTACGTTATTTATGTAAAAATTGACAAACTAAAAAAAAACAAAAATTAGATCATAGGTTTATATGACCATTTTCATTACCTATTTTAAAAGCTGTTTGATTTTTATTTAACTTGTTTTTTCTTAAAAATAAATATTATTGAATCGTAAAAGTAAAGCAAAAAATAAAATGAATCGTAAATGTAAAGCAAAAAATAAAATGAATCGTAAAAGTAAAGCAAAAAATAAAAATGAATCGTAAAAGTAAAGCAAAATATAAAAATGAATCGTAAAAGTAAAGCAAAAATAAAATGAATCTTAAAAGTAAAGCAAAAAATAAAAATGAATCGTAAAAGTGTAGAACAAAAAAGAATTAATCGTAAAAGAATAGCTTGAGATTTTATATAATTGTGGCTAATTAAAAATTGAAATAAATTAATTGATTATTTTTTGCTAAGCTGTGTCGAGCTAAAACTTCTTCAGATTGAAAACAAATCAAAACTGAGAAGAAAATAGTAATATAAAATATAAAGATAAAAATTAAAAATGTATACATTAAAAAAAAATTGAATTAAGAGTATGTCGATATGTCTTGATTCGGAACCCTATCCATATTCTTTCACCAGTCTAACGACCAATGTAACAGAATTACTCAGCCCTGCTCCAACATATCTCTGACTCAATTCAAAAAGTCGAATCAAGAGTGTTAGTAGTTGAAGTTTATTTAAATCTCTTGATCTATAATGTTTGAAGAGTATCAAATTTTTCTAAAATAAAAATTTAAATACTAAATTCCTAAAAACTTAGAAATCTTTTTCAATTATATGGAAACTCTAGTAATGTAAAAATTTTTTTCTTAGTTTCAATCAACATTGATATTAAAAAAATGAATTGTTAAGTTAGATTTGTCAGTAAAAAAATTTTATTTCCCAAATTGGTAAACTTTGGAACAAAAATTGAAAAAATATTTTATATTTCCAGATAAAGTTTAAACAAGGTATCTTTATTGATAGAAATAATAAAATTTGAGTGATCTAATCAAAAATAAAACAGGGGCAAAATTTCAATGTAAATCCTGTATTCCTCTTTGCAATTAATTGCATTAAAAAGAATTTGTACGAAAGCGCAAGCACTATCGAGAGGTTCAAAATCAAGATGTCCGAGGTTTCTGTCTCATGCGTACTTGATTTAAAACAAAATGTGCTATGTCCAATCAAACATAAAATTAACTTGATTTACCCGTTTTACTCTACAATACGCGTTCCAAACCATAACCAGAGTGCCCAATTTGTGATACTCTTGTGGACTACAGCGACATCGACCAAGTTTTTACAAACAAGCTAAAAGAATTCGTCAAAAAAAGTCAAAGAAAAAATTTCTTCCTTCTCGTTTTATCAATTTATTTTCATTTTTTTTGTTTTGTTTTGTTAGAATGGGGCCATTCTTCTAATGGGTGGGGCCTATGTTATGCCAGCTAAACTAAGTCTATTACTGTTAATTTTCTCTCTTTAAATACTTGTTAAATTTCAGTTTGATGGATTAGAAATAAACTTATTGTTCACGGCCGCGATTTTTTTAGAATAATTAAATTACAAATAGTTTGTTTTTATTTGAATATTATATGTATTTCTTGTGATGTTCTCAACGGTTTTAATAGAGCACGGACCACTTATCCCCTTAAAGATATTTTTTGACAGTCATCCCATACACTTTTCTTGAAAAGTTTTATGAGAATTATTTAAACGATTTATTTTCATACATTAAACTTTGAAATATTTCTTTTAATTGAATTTTAATCAACTTAAAATTTGTAATTTGTTTGAGGGAAAAAATAAAATTATTTTATCTCAAATGAATGATCATACAAAGCTATAAATTTGAACTTCTGAATTAACTTAAATTGAATTATTTAAATTATAGGTATTAAATTTAAAAATCAATGATAAAGAGTAGATAATGATTTTTATTTTCATTTAAATCAAGTTTTTTTATTTAAGAAGAGATATTCCAGATTCATTTCGTTTTTTGAATTTTATTTTTTTTAATAGAAAAATCTGTGAATATTTATTTGTTCTAAAATTGCATAGGATTTTTATTAATAATTAATTTAGCCGTTTAAATAAAATGTTTAAAATGTAAAATAATCAATTTATTCAGCAAAATTTAAAGTTGGTCTTTAATAATTGAAACAGTATTTTTTGAATTGATAAAAATCTAAATTTTTCAAAGCTTGTCAGCATTTCATTAATTTAGTTAGTTTAGTAGAATTTTCCATCTTCTGTAAAGAATCAATTTTTAAAATCATTTATTGTGCCTTATTTGATTATTGATCAATTCTTTTGTTATTTTTTCAAGAGACGCAATAATTAAACTTGCTAAAAGTTTTTTTTTCTATATACAAATTATTACCTTTATAATCGGCCACCAAGTTTAATCATTATTATTATTAAGATCATTATTATTTTTATTATTATTATTTAAATTCAAGAAATATAAATACATATAAGGAATAGCGACAATCTGATTGAAACTGCCAAAACGGCAGATGGTGAAAAACTTTTGAAAATTTGTTGATTAAGAGTAATTTGTGATCAAGAGATCAATGCTGAACTTTTGAACATTCAAATTTTCTATATTCAATAGCATCAATTTGATTTTTACAGATTCTGAAAAAAAAA
>JAILYF010000244.1:0-96799 GCA_025491095.1 Brachionus asplanchnoidis
GGGCAAAGTCATTTTTAGAGGTCGATAAGAGTTTAACAGTGGTTGGCAAAGTCATTACAATTGTTGGGCAAAGTCATTTCTAGAGATCGGATAAGTTATTAACAGTGGTTGGCAAAGTCATTACAATGTTGGGCAAAGTCATTTTAGAGGTCGGATAAGTTAACAGTGGTTGGCAAAGTCATTACAATTGTTGGGCAAGGTCATTTCTAGAGATCGGATAAGTGAATAAGAGTGGTTGGCAAAGTCATTACATTATTTGGGCAAAGTCATTTTAGAGGTCGGATAAGTGAATTACAGTGGTTGGCAAAGTCATTACAATTGATGGGCAAAGTCATTTCTAGAGATCGGATAAGTGATTAAGAAGTGGTTGACAAAGTCATTACATTTGTTGGGCAAAGTCATTTTTAGAGGTCGGATAAGTGATTAACAGTGGTTGGCAAAGTCATTACAATTGTTGGGCAAAGTCATTTCTATAGATAGGATAAGTGATTAACAGTGGTTGGCAAAGTCATTACTTTGTTGGGCAAAGTCATTTTTAGAGGTCGGATAAGTGATTAACAGTGGTTGGCAAAGTCATTTCAATTGTTGGTCAAAGTTATTTTAAAGGTCGGATAAGTGATTAAAAGTGGTTGGCAAAGTCATTGCAATTGTTGGGCAAAGTCATTTCTATAGATCGGATAAGTGATTAACAGTGGTTGGCAAAGTCATTACAATTGTTGGGAAAAGTCATTTCTAGATGTCGGATAAGTGAATTACAGTGGTTGGCAAAGTCATTACAATTGTTGGGCAAAGTCATTTCTACAAATCGGAAAGGTGATTAACAGTGGTTGGCAAAGTCTTTACAATTGTTGGGCAAAGTCATTTCTAGAGATCGGATAAGTGATTAACAGTGGTTGGCAAAGTTATTACAATTGTTGGGCAAAGTCATTTCTAGAGATCGGATAAGTATTAACAGTGGTTGGCAAAGTCATTACAATGTTGGGCAAAGTCATTTTAGAGGTCGGATAAGAGTTTAACAGTGGTTGGCAAAGTCATTACAATTGTGGGCAAAGTCATTTCTAGAGATCGGATAAGTGATAAGAGTGGTTGGCAAAGTCATTACATTTGTGGGCAAAGTCATTTTAGAGGTCGGATAAGTGAATTACAGTGGTTGGCAAAGTCATTACAATTGATGGGCAAAGTCATTTCTAGAGATCGGATAAGTGATTAAGAGTGGTTGACAAAGTCATTACATTTGTTGGGCAAAGTCATTTTTAGAGGTCGGATAAGTGATTAACAGTGGTTGGCAAAGTCATTTCAATTGTTGGTCAAAGTTATTTTTAGAGGTCGGATAAGTGATTAAAAGAGGTTGGCAAAGTCATTGCAATTGTTGGGCAAAGTCATTTTTAGAGTTCGGATAAGTGATTAACAGTGGTTGGCAAAGTCATTGCAATTGTTGGGCAAAGTCATTTCTAGAGGTCGGATAAGTGAATTACAGTGGTTGGCAAAGTCATTCAATTGTTGGTCAAAGTTATTTTTAGAGGTCGGATAAGTGATTAAAAGTGGTTGGCAAAGTCATTGCAATTGTTGGGCAAAGTCATTATTTAGAGTTCGAATAAGTGATTAACAGTGGTTGGCAAAGTCATTACAATTGTTGGGAAAAGTCATTTCTAGATGTCGGATAAGTGAATTACAGTGGTTGGCAAAGTCATTACAATTGATGGGCAAAGTCATTTCTACAAATCGGAAAGGTGATTAACAGTGGTTGGCAAAGTCTTTACAATTGTTGGGCAAAGTCATTTCTAGAGATCGGATAAGTGATTAACAGTGGTTGGCAAAGTTATTACAATTGTTGGGCAAAGTCATTTCTAGAGATCGGATAAGTATTAACAGTGGTTGGCAAAGTCATTACATTTGTTGGGCAAAGTCATTTCTAGAGATCGGATAAGTTATTAACAGTGGTTGGCAAAGTCATTTCAATTGTTGGTCAAAGTATTTTAGAGGTCGGATAAGTGATTAAAAGTGGTTGGCAAAGTCATTGCAATTGTTGGGCAAAGTCATTATTTAGAGTTCGTATAAGTGATTAACAGTGGTTGGCAAAGTCATTGCAATTGTTGGGCAAAGTCATTCTACAAATCGGAAAGGTGATTAACAGTGGTTGGCAAAGTCATTGCAATTGTTGGGCAAAGTCATTTCTATAGATAGGATAAGTGATTAACAGTGGTTGGCAAAGTCATTACATGTTGGGCAAAGTCATTTTTAGAGGTCGGATAAGTGATTAACAGTGGGGCAAAGTCATTACAATTGTTGGGCAAAGTCATTTCTAGATAGGATAAGTGATTAACAGTGGTTGGCAAAGTCATTACATTTGTTGGGCAAAGTCATTTTTAGAGGTCGGATAAGTGATTAACAGTGGTTGGCAAAGTCATTCAATTGTTGGTCAAAGTTATTTTTAAAGGTCGGATAAGTGATTAAAAGTGGTTGGCAAAGTCATTGCAATTGTTGGGCAAAGTCATTTCTATAGATCGGATAAGTGATTAACAGTGGTTGGCAAAGTCATTACAATTGTTGGGAAAAGTCATTTCTAGATGTCGGATAAGTGATTACAGTGGTTGGCAAAGTCATTACAATTGTTGGGCAAAGTCATTTCTAATCGGAAAGGTGATTAACAGTGGTTGGCAAAGTCTTACAATTGTTGGGCAAAGTCATTTTAGAGATCGGATAAGTGATTAACAGTGGTTGGCAAAGTTATTACAATTGTTGGCAAAGTCATTTCTAGAGATCGGATAAGTATTAACAGTGGTTGGCAAAGTCATTACAATGTTGGGCAAAGTCATTTTAGAGGTCGGATAAGATTAACAGTGGTTGGCAAAGTCATTACAATTGTTGGGCAAAGTCATTTCTAGAGATCGGATAAGTGATTAAGAGTGGTTGGCAAAGTCATTACATTGTTGGGCAAAGTCATTTTTAGAGGTCGGATAAGTGATTACAGTGGTTGGCAAAGTCATTACAATTGTGGGCAAAGTCATTTCTAGAGATCGGATAAGTGATTAACAGTGGTTGCAAAGTCATTACATTGTTGGGCAAAGTCATTTTTAGAGGTCGGATAAGTGATTAACAGTGGTTGGCAAAGTCATTCAATTGTTGGGCAAAGTATTTTTAGAGTCGGATAAGTGATTAACAGGTTGGCAAAGTCATTGCAATTGTTGGGCAAAGTCATTTAGAGTTCGGATAAGTGATTAACAGTGGTTGGCAAAGTCATTACAATTGTTGGGCAAAGTCATTTCTAGAGGTCGGATAAGTGATTAACAGTGGTTGGCAAAGTCATTCAATTGTTGGCAAAGTATTTTTAGAGGTCGGATAAGTGATTAAAGTGGTTGGCAAAGTCATTCAATTGTTGGGCAAAGTCATATTTAGAGTCGATAAGTGATTAACAGTGGTTGGCAAAGTCATTACAATTGTTGGGCAAAGTCATTTTAGAGTCGGATAAGTGAATTCAGTGGTTGGCAAAGTCATTACAATTGTGGGCAAAGTCATTTCTAGATCGGATAAGTGATTAACAGTGGTTGGCAAAGTCATTACAATTGTTGGGCAAAGTCTTTTAGAGATCGGATAAGTGATTAACAGTGGTTGGCAAAGTCATTACAATTGTTGGGCAAAGTCATTTCTAGAGATCGGATAAGTATTAACAGTGGTTGGCAAAGTCATTACATTGTTGGGCAAAGTCATTTCTAGAGATCGGATAAGTTAACAGTGGTTGGCAAAGTCATTCAATTGTTGGCAAAGTATTTTTAGAGGTCGGATAAGTGATTAAAGTGGTTGGCAAAGTCATTGCAATTGTTGGGCAAAGTCATTTTAGAGTTCGGATAAGTGATTAACAGTGGTTGGCAAAGTCATTAATTGTTGGGCAAAGTCATTTCAATCGGAAAGTGATTAACAGTGGTTGGCAAAGTCATTACAATTGTTGGGCAAAGTCATTTCTATAGATCGGATAAGTGATTAACAGTGGTTGGCAAAGTCATTACAATTGTTGGGCAAAGTCATTTTAGAGGTCGGATAAGTGATTAACAGTGGTTGGCAAAGTCATTACAATTGTTGGGCAAAGTTTCTAGAGATCGGATAAGATTAACAGTGGTTGGCAAAGTCATTACAATTGTTGGGCAAAGTCATTTTAGAGGTCGGATAAGAGTTTAACAGTGGTTGGCAAAGTCATTACAATTGTTGGGCAAAGTCATTTCTAGAGATCGGATAAGTGATTAACAGTGGTTGGCAAAGTCATTACATTGTTGGGCAAAGTCATTTTAGAGGTCGGATAAGTGATTACAGTGGTTGGCAAAGTCATTCAATTGTTGGGCAAAGTATTTTAGAGGTCGGATAAGTGATTAACAGTGGTTGGCAAAGTCATTGCAATTGTTGGGCAAAGTCATTTCTAGATCGGATAAGTGATTAACAGTGGTTGGCAAAGTCATTACAATTGTTGGGCAAAGTCATTTCTAGAGATCGGATAAGTGATTAACAGTGGTTGGCAAAGTCATTACAATGTTGGGCAAAGTCATTTTAGAGGTCGGATAAGTTTAACAGTGGTTGGCAAAGTCATTACAATTGTTGGGCAAAGTCATTTTAGAGTCGGATAAGTGATTAACAGTGGTTGGCAAAGTCATTACAATTGTTGGGCAAAGTCATTTTAGAGGTCGGATAAGTGATTAACAGTGGTTGGCAAAGTCATTACAATTGTTGGGCAAAGTCATTTCTAGAGATCGGATAAGTGATTAACAGTGGTTGGCAAAGTCATTACAATGTTGGGCAAAGTCATTTTTAGAGGTCGGATAAGTGATTACAGTGGTTGGCAAAGTCATTACAATTGTTGGGCAAAGTCATTTCTAGAGATCGGATAAGTGATTAACAGTGGTTGGCAAAGTCATTACATTGTTGGGCAAAGTCATTTTTAGAGGTCGGATAAGTGATTAACAGTGGTTGGCAAAGTCATTACAATTGTTGGGCAAAGTCATTTCTAGAGATCGGATAAGTATTAACAGTGGTTGGCAAAGTCATTACAATGTTGGGCAAAGTCATTTTAGAGGTCGGATAAGATTAACAGTGGTTGGCAAAGTCATTACAATTGTTGGGCAAAGTCATTTCTAGAGATCGGATAAGTGATTAACAGTGGTTGGCAAAGTCATTACAATTGTTGGGCAAAGTCATTTTAGAGGTCGGATAAGTGATTACAGTGGTTGGCAAAGTCATTACAATTGTTGGGCAAAGTTTTTAGAGGTCGGATAAGTGATTAACAGTGGTTGGCAAAGTCATTACAATTGTTGGGCAAAGTCATTTCTATAGATCGGATAAGTGATTAACAGTGGTTGGCAAAGTCATTACAATTGTTGGGCAAAGTCATTTCTAGATCGGATAAGTGATTAACAGTGGTTGGCAAAGTCATTACATGTTGGGCAAAGTCATTTTTAGAGGTCGGATAAGATTAACAGTGGTTGGCAAAGTCATTACAATTGTTGGGCAAAGTCATTTTAGGTCGGATAAGTGATTAACAGTGGTTGGCAAAGTCATTACAATTGTTGGGCAAAGTCATTTTTAGAGGTCGGATAAGTGATTAACAGTGGTTGGCAAAGTCATTACAATTGTTGGGCAAAGTCATTTCTAGAGATCGGATAAGTTAACAGTGGTTGGCAAAGTCATTACAATGTTGGGCAAAGTCATTTTAGAGGTCGGATAAGTTTAACAGTGGTTGGCAAAGTCATTACAATTGTTGGGCAAAGTCATTTTAGAGTCGGATAAGTGATTAACAGTGGTTGGCAAAGTCATTACAATTGTTGGGCAAAGTCATTTTAGAGGTCGGATAAGTGATTAACAGTGGTTGGCAAAGTCATTACAATTGTTGGGCAAAGTCATTTTAGAGTCGGATAAGTGATTAACAGTGTTGGCAAAGTCATTACATTGTTGGGCAAAGTCATTTTAGAGGTCGGATAAGTGATTAACAGTGGTTGGCAAAGTCATTCAATTGTTGGGCAAAGTCATTTTAGAGTCGGATAAGTGATTAAGTGGTTGGCAAAGTCATTACAATTGTTGGGCAAAGTCATTTTTAGAGTCGGATAAGTGATTAACAGTGGTTGGCAAAGTCATTACAATTGTTGGGCAAAGTCATTTCTAGAGTCGGATAAGTGATTACAGTGGTTGGCAAAGTCATTCAATTGTTGGCAAAGTCATTTTAGAGGTCGGATAAGTGATTAACAGTGGTTGGCAAAGTCATTGCAATTGTTGGGCAAAGTCATTTTAGAGTCGGATAAGTGATTAACAGTGGTTGGCAAAGTCATTGCAATTGTTGGGCAAAGTCATTTTAGAGGTCGGATAAGTGATTACAGTGGTTGGCAAAGTCATTACAATTGTTGGGCAAAGTCATTTTAGATCGGATAAGTGATTAACAGTGGTTGGCAAAGTCATTCAATTGTTGGGCAAAGTCATTTTAGAGGTCGGATAAGTGATTACAGTGGTTGGCAAAGTCATTACAATTGTTGGGCAAAGTCATTTTAGAGATCGGATAAGTGATTAACAGTGGTTGGCAAAGTCATTAATTGTTGGGCAAAGTCATTTCTAGAGATCGGATAAGTTTAACAGTGGTTGGCAAAGTCATTCAATTGTTGGCAAAGTCATTTTAGAGTCGGATAAGTGATTAACAGTGGTTGGCAAAGTCATTACAATTGTTGGGCAAAGTCATTTTAGAGTCGGATAAGTGATTAACAGTGGTTGGCAAAGTCATTACAATTGTTGGGCAAAGTCATTTCTAGAGGTCGGATAAGTGATTAACAGTGGTTGGCAAAGTCATTACAATTGTTGGGCAAAGTCATTTAGATCGGATAAGTGATTAACAGTGGTTGGCAAAGTCATTACAATTGTTGGGCAAAGTCATTTTTAGATCGGATAAGTGATTAACAGTGGTTGGCAAAGTCATTACAATTGTTGGGCAAAGTCATTTTAGAGGTCGGATAAGTGATTAACAGTGGTTGGCAAAGTCATTACAATTGTTGGGCAAAGTCATTTCAGAGATCGGATAAGTGATTAACAGTGGTTGGCAAAGTCATTACAATTGTTGGGCAAAGTCATTTTTAGAGGTCGGATAAGTGATTAACAGTGGTTGGCAAAGTCATTACAATTGTTGGGCAAAGTCATTTTAGAGTCGGATAAGTGATTAACAGTGGTTGGCAAAGTCATTACAATTGTTGGGCAAAGTCATTTAGAGATCGGATAAGTGATTAACAGTGGTTGGCAAAGTCATTACAATTGTTGGGCAAAGTCATTTTTAGAGGTCGGATAAGTGATTAACAGTGGTTGGCAAAGTCATTACAATTGTTGGGCAAAGTCATTTTAGGTCGGATAAGTGATTAACAGTGGTTGGCAAAGTCATTACAATTGTTGGGCAAAGTCATTTTAGAGATCGGATAAGTGATTAACAGTGGTTGGCAAAGTCATTACAATTGTTGGGCAAAGTCATTTTAGAGATCGGATAATGATTAACAGTGGTTGGCAAAGTCATTACAATTGTTGGCAAAGTCATTTTAGAGGTCGGATAAGTGATTAACAGTGGTTGGCAAAGTCATTACAATTGTTGGGCAAAGTCATTTTTAGAGTCGGATAAGTGATTAACAGTGGTTGGCAAAGTCATTACAATTGTTGGGCAAAGTCATTTCTAGAGATCGGATAAGTGATTAACAGTGGTTGGCAAAGTCATTACAATTGTTGGGCAAAGTCATTTTTAGAGATCGGATAAGTGATTAACAGTGGTTGGCAAAGTCATTACAATTGTTGGGCAAAGTCATTTTAGAGTCGGATAAGTGATTAACAGTGGTTGGCAAAGTCATTACAATGTTGGGCAAAGTCATTTTAGAGTCGGATAAGTGATTAACAGTGGTTGGCAAAGTCATTACAATTGTTGGGCAAAGTCATTTTTAGAGGTCGGATAAGTGATTAACAGTGGTTGGCAAAGTCATTACAATTGTTGGGCAAAGTCATTTAGAGATCGGATAAGTGATTAACAGTGGTTGGCAAAGTCATTACAATTGTTGGGCAAAGTCATTTTAGAGTCGGATAAGTGATTAACAGTGGTTGGCAAAGTCATTACAATTGTTGGGCAAAGTCATTTTTAGAGGTCGGATAAGTGATTAACAGTGGTTGGCAAAGTCATTACAATTGTTGGGCAAAGTCATTTTAGAGATCGGATAAGTGATTAACAGTGGTTGGCAAAGTCATTACAATTGTTGGGCAAAGTCATTTTTAGAGTCGGATAAGTGATTAACAGTGGTTGGCAAAGTCATTACAATTGTTGGGCAAAGTCATTTTTAGAGGTCGGATAAGTGATTAACAGTGGTTGGCAAAGTCATTACAATTGTTGGGCAAAGTCATTTCTAGAATCGGATAAGTGATTAACAGTGGTTGGCAAAGTCATTACAATTGTTGGGCAAAGTCATTTTTAGAGTCGGATAAGTGATTAACAGTGGTTGGCAAAGTCATTACAATTGTTGGGCAAAGTCATTTTAGAGTCGGATAAGTGATTAACAGTGGTTGGCAAAGTCATTACAATTGTTGGGCAAAGTCATTTTAGAGGTCGGATAAGTGATTAACAGTGGTTGGCAAAGTCATTACAATTGTTGGGCAAAGTCATTTTAGAGTCGGATAAGTGATTAACAGTGGTTGGCAAAGTCATTACAATTGTTGGGCAAAGTCATTTTAGAGTCGGATAAGTGATTAACAGTGGTTGGCAAAGTCATTACAATTGTTGGGCAAAGTCATTTTAGAGTCGGATAAGTGATTAACAGTGGTTGGCAAAGTCATTACAATTGTTGGGCAAAGTCATTTTAGAGTCGGATAAGTGATTAACAGTGGTTGGCAAAGTCATTACAATTGTTGGGCAAAGTCATTTTAGAGGTCGGATAAGTGATTAACAGTGGTTGGCAAAGTCATTACAATTGTTGGGCAAAGTCATTTAGAGTCGGATAAGTGATTAACAGTGGTTGGCAAAGTCATTACAATTGTTGGGCAAAGTCATTTTAGAGGTCGGATAAGTGATTAACAGTGGTTGGCAAAGTCATTACAATTGTTGGGCAAAGTCATTTTAGAGGTCGGATAAGTGATTAACAGTGGTTGGCAAAGTCATTACAATTGTTGGGCAAAGTCATTTTAGAGATCGGATAAGTGATTAACAGTGGTTGGCAAAGTCATTACAATTGTTGGGCAAAGTCATTTTTAGAGTCGGATAAGTGATTAACAGTGGTTGGCAAAGTCATTACAATTGTTGGGCAAAGTCATTTTAGAGGTCGGATAAGTGATTAACAGTGGTTGGCAAAGTCATTACAATTGTTGGGCAAAGTCATTTTAGAGGTCGGATAAGTGATTAACAGTGGTTGGCAAAGTCATTACAATTGTTGGGCAAAGTCATTTTAGAGGTCGGATAAGTGATTAACAGTGGTTGGCAAAGTCATTACAATTGTTGGGCAAAGTCATTTTTAGAGTCGGATAAGTGATTAACAGTGGTTGGCAAAGTCATTACAATTGTTGGGCAAAGTCATTTTAGAGGTCGGATAAGTGATTAACAGTGGTTGGCAAAGTCATTACAATTGTTGGGCAAAGTCATTTTAGAGTCGGATAAGTGATTAACAGTGGTTGGCAAAGTCATTACAATTGTTGGGCAAAGTCATTTTAGAGTCGGATAAGTGATTAACAGTGGTTGGCAAAGTCATTACAATTGTTGGGCAAAGTCATTTTAGAGTCGGATAAGTGATTAACAGTGGTTGGCAAAGTCACAATTGTTGGGCAAAGTCATTTTAGAGTCGGATAAGTGATTAACAGTGGTTGGCAAAGTCATTACAATTGTTGGGCAAAGTCATTTTAGAGTCGGATAAGTGATTAACAGTGGTTGGCAAAGTCATTACAATTGTTGGGCAAAGTCATTTTAGAGTCGGATAAGTGATTAACAGTGGTTGGCAAAGTCATTACAATTGTTGGGCAAAGTCATTTTAGAGTCGGATAAGTGATTAACAGTGGTTGGCAAAGTCATTACAATTGTTGGGCAAAGTCATTTTAGAGTCGGATAAGTGATTAACAGTGGTTGGCAAAGTCATTACAATTGTTGGGCAAAGTCATTTTAGAGTCGGATAAGTGATTAACAGTGGTTGGCAAAGTCATTACAATTGTTGGGCAAAGTCATTTAGAGTCGGATAAGTGATTAACAGTGGTTGGCAAAGTCATTACAATTGTTGGGCAAAGTCATTTTAGAGTCGGATAAGTGATTAACAGTGGTTGGCAAAGTCATTACAATTGTTGGGCAAAGTCATTTTAGAGTCGGATAAGTGATTAACAGTGGTTGGCAAAGTCATTACAATTGTTGGGCAAAGTCATTTTTAGATCGGATAAGTGATTAACAGTGGTTGGCAAAGTCATTACAATTGTTGGGCAAAGTCATTTTAGAGTCGGATAAGTGATTAACAGTGGTTGGCAAAGTCATTACAATTGTTGGGCAAAGTCATTTTTAGAGTCGGATAAGTGATTAACAGTGGTTGGCAAAGTCATTACAATTGTTGGGCAAAGTCATTTTAGAGTCGGATAAGTGATTAACAGTGGTTGGCAAAGTCATTACAATTGTTGGGCAAAGTCATTTTAGAGTCGGATAAGTGATTAACAGTGGTTGGCAAAGTCATTACAATTGTTGGGCAAAGTCATTTTTAGAGGTCGGATAAGTGATTAACAGTGGTTGGCAAAGTCATTACAATTGTTGGGCAAAGTCATTTTAGAGTCGGATAAGTGATTAACAGTGGTTGGCAAAGTCATTACAATTGTTGGCAAAGTCATTTTAGAGTCGGATAAGTGATTAACAGTGGTTGGCAAAGTCATTACAATTGTTGGGCAAAGTCATTTTAGAGATCGGATAAGTGATTAACAGTGGTTGGCAAAGTCATTACAATGTTGGGCAAAGTCATTTTTAGATCGGATAAGTGATTAACAGTGGTTGGCAAAGTCATTACAATTGTTGGGCAAAGTCATTTTAGAGTCGGATAAGTGATTAACAGTGGTTGGCAAAGTCATTACAATTGTTGGGCAAAGTTTTTAGAGGTCGGATAAGTGATTAACAGTGGTTGGCAAAGTCATTACAATTGGGCAAAGTCATTTTAGAGGTCGGATAAGTGTAACAGTGGTTGGCAAAGTCATTACAATTGTTGGGCAAAGTCATTTTAGGTCGGATAAGTGATTAACAGTGGTTGGCAAAGTCATTACAATTGTTGGGCAAAGTCATTTTTAGAGGTCGGATAAGTGATTAACAGTGGTTGGCAAAGTCATTACAATTGTTGGGCAAAGTCATTTTAGAGGTCGGATAAGTGATTAACAGTGGTTGGCAAAGTCATTACAATTGTTGGGCAAAGTCATTTTAGAGGTCGGATAAGTGATTAACAGTGGTTGGCAAAGTCATTACAATTGTTGGGCAAAGTCATTTTAGAGTCGGATAAGTGATTAACAGTGGTTGGCAAAGTCATTACAATTGTTGGGCAAAGTCATTTTAGAGGTCGGATAAGTGATTAACAGTGGTTGGCAAAGTCATTACAATTGTTGGGCAAAGTCATTTTAGAGTCGGATAAGTGATTAACAGTGGTTGGCAAAGTCATTACAATTGTTGGGCAAAGTCATTTTAGAGTCGGATAAGTGATTAACAGTGGTTGGCAAAGTCATTACAATTGTTGGGCAAAGTCATTTTAGAGTCGGATAAGTGATTAACAGTGGTTGGCAAAGTCATTACAATTGTTGGGCAAAGTCATTTTAGAGGTCGGATAAGTGATTAACAGTGGTTGGCAAAGTCATTACAATTGTTGGGCAAAGTCATTTTAGAGTCGGATAAGTGATTAACAGTGGTTGGCAAAGTCATTACAATTGTTGGGCAAAGTCATTTTAGAGTCGGATAAGTGATTAACAGTGGTTGGCAAAGTCATTACAATTGTTGGGCAAAGTCATTTTAGAGTCGGATAAGTGATTAACAGTGGTTGGCAAAGTCATTACAATTGTTGGGCAAAGTCATTTTAGATCGGATAAGTGATTAACAGTGGTTGGCAAAGTCATTACAATTGTTGGGCAAAGTCATTTTAGAGTCGGATAAGTGATTAACAGTGGTTGGCAAAGTCATTACAATTGTTGGGCAAAGTCATTTTAGAGTCGGATAAGTGATTAACAGTGGTTGGCAAAGTCATTACAATTGTTGGGCAAAGTCATTTTAGGGTCGGATAAGTGATTAACAGTGGTTGGCAAAGTCATTACAATTGTTGGGCAAAGTCATTTTTAGAGTCGGATAAGTGATTAACAGTGGTTGGCAAAGTCATTACAATTGTTGGGCAAAGTCATTTTAGAGTCGGATAAGTGATTAACAGTGGTTGGCAAAGTCATTACAATTGTTGGGCAAAGTCATTTTAGAGTCGGATAAGTGATTAACAGTGGTTGGCAAAGTCATTACAATTGTTGGGCAAAGTCTTTTAGAGTCGGATAAGTGATTAACAGTGGTTGGCAAAGTCATTACAATTGTTGGGCAAAGTCATTTTAGAGGTCGGATAAGTGATTAACAGTGGTTGGCAAAGTCATTACAATTGTTGGGCAAAGTCATTTTAGAGTCGGATAAGTGATTAACAGTGGTTGGCAAAGTCATTACAATTGTTGGGCAAAGTCATTTTAGAGTCGGATAAGTGATTAACAGTGGTTGGCAAAGTCATTACAATTGTTGGGCAAAGTCATTTTAGAGTCGGATAAGTGATTAACAGTGGTTGGCAAAGTCATTACAATTGTTGGGCAAAGTCATTTTAGAGTCGGATAAGTGATTAACAGTGGTTGGCAAAGTCATTACAATTGTTGGGCAAAGTCATTTTAGAGTCGGATAAGTGATTAACAGTGGTTGGCAAAGTCATTACAATTGTTGGGCAAAGTCATTTTAGAGTCGGATAAGTGATTAACAGTGGTTGGCAAAGTCATTACAATTGTTGGGCAAAGTCATTTTTAGATCGGATAAGTGATTAACAGTGGTTGGCAAAGTCATTACAATTGTTGGGCAAAGTCATTTTAGATCGGATAAGTGATTAACAGTGGTTGGCAAAGTCATTACAATTGTTGGGCAAAGTCATTTTAGAGTCGGATAAGTGATTAACAGTGGTTGGCAAAGTCATTACAATTGTTGGGCAAATTTTTAGAGGTCGGATAAGTGATTAACAGTGGTTGGCAAAGTCATTACAATTGTTGGGCAAAGTCATTTTTAGAGGTCGGATAAGTGATTAACAGTGGTTGGCAAAGTCATTACAATTGTTGGGCAAAGTCATTTTTAGATCGGATAAGTGATTAACAGTGGTTGGCAAAGTCATTACAATGTTGGGCAAAGTCATTTTAGGGTCGGATAAGTGATTAACAGTGGTTGGCAAAGTCATTACAATTGTTGGGCAAAGTCATTTTAGAGTCGGATAAGTGATTAACAGTGGTTGGCAAAGTCATTACAATTGTTGGGCAAAGTCATTTTAGAGTCGGATAAGTGTAACAGTGGTTGGCAAAGTCATTACAATTGTTGGGCAAAGTCATTTTAGAGTCGGATAAGTGATTAACAGTGGTTGGCAAAGTCATTACAATTGTTGGGCAAAGTCATTTTAGAGTCGGATAAGTGATTAACAGTGGTTGGCAAAGTCATTACAATTGTTGGGCAAAGTCATTTTAGAGGTCGGATAAGTGATTAACAGTGGTTGGCAAAGTCATTACAATTGTTGGGCAAAGTCATTTTAGAGTCGGATAAGTGATTAACAGT
The DNA here is from genome assembly GCA_025491095.1 of Brachionus asplanchnoidis. NCBI lineage: Eukaryota > Metazoa > Rotifera > Eurotatoria > Ploima > Brachionidae > Brachionus > Brachionus asplanchnoidis. Next base: position 13,799 of record JAILYF010000244.1, read on the forward strand.
GGTTGGCAAAGTCATTACAATTGTTGGGCAAAGTCATTTTTAGAGGTCGGATAAGTGATTAACAGTGGTTGGCAAAGTCATTACAATTGTTGGGCAAAGTCATTTTAGAGTCGGATAAGTGATTAACAGTGGTTGGCAAAGTCATTACAATTGTTGGGCAAAGTCATTTTAGAGTCGGATAAGTGATTAACAGTGGTTGGCAAAGTCATTACAATTGTTGGGCAAAGTCATTTTAGAGTCGGATAAGTGATTAACAGTGGTTGGCAAAGTCATTACAATTGTTGGGCAAAGTCATTTTAGAGTCGGATAAGTGATTAACAGTGGTTGGCAAAGTCATTACAATTGTTGGGCAAAGTCATTTTAGAGTCGGATAAGTGATTAACAGTGGTTGGCAAAGTCATTACAATTGTTGGGCAAAGTCATTTTTAGATCGGATAAGTGATTAACAGTGGTTGGCAAAGTCATTACAATTGTTGGGCAAAGTCATTTTAGAGGTCGGATAAGTGATTAACAGTGGTTGGCAAAGTCATTACAATTGTTGGGCAAAGTCATTTTAGGTCGGATAAGTGATTAACAGTGGTTGGCAAAGTCATTACAATTGTTGGGCAAAGTCATTTTTAGAGGTCGGATAAGTGATTAACAGTGGTTGGCAAAGTCATTAATTGTTGGGCAAAGTCATTTTTAGATCGGATAAGTGATTAACAGTGGTTGGCAAAGTCATTACAATTGTTGGGCAAAGTCATTTTAGAGGTCGGATAAGTGATTAACAGTGGTTGGCAAAGTCATTACAATTGTTGGGCAAAGTCATTTTAGGGTCGGATAAGTGATTAACAGTGGTTGGCAAAGTCATTACAATTGTTGGGCAAAGTCATTTTAGAGTCGGATAAGTGATTAACAGTGGTTGGCAAAGTCATTACAATTGTTGGGCAAAGTCATTTTAGAGGTCGGATAAGTGATTAACAGTGGTTGGCAAAGTCATTACAATTGTTGGGCAAAGTCATTTTAGAGTCGGATAAGTGATTAACAGTGGTTGGCAAAGTCATTACAATTGTTGGGCAAAGTCATTTTTAGAGTCGGATAAGTGATTAACAGTGGTTGGCAAAGTCATTACAATTGTTGGGCAAAGTCATTTTTAGATCGGATAAGTGATTAACAGTGGTTGGCAAAGTCATTACAATTGTTGGGCAAAGTCATTTTAGAGGTCGGATAAGTGATTAACAGTGGTTGGCAAAGTCATTACAATTGTGGGCAAAGTCATTTTAGTCGGATAAGTGATTAACAGTGGTTGGCAAAGTCATTACAATTGTTGGGCAAAGTCATTTTAGAGTCGGATAAGTGATTAACAGTGGTTGGCAAAGTCATTACAATTGTTGGGCAAAGTCATTTTAGATCGGATAAGTGATTAACAGTGGTTGGCAAAGTCATTACAATTGTTGGGCAAAGTCATTTTTAGAGTCGGATAAGTGATTAACAGTGGTTGGCAAAGTCATTACAATTGTTGGGCAAAGTCATTTTTAGAGGTCGGATAAGTGATTAACAGTGGTTGGCAAAGTCATTACAATTGTTGGGCAAAGTCATTTTTAGAGTCGGATAAGTGATTAACAGTGGTTGGCAAAGTCATTACAATTGTTGGGCAAAGTCATTTTTAGATCGGATAAGTGATTAACAGTGGTTGGCAAAGTCATTACAATTGTTGGGCAAAGTTTTTAGAGTCGGATAAGTGATTAACAGTGGTTGGCAAAGTCATTACAATTGTTGGGCAAAGTCATTTTAGAGATCGGATAAGTGATTAACAGTGGTTGGCAAAGTCATTACAATTGTTGGGCAAAGTCATTTTAGAGATCGGATAAGTGATTAACAGTGGTTGGCAAAGTCATTACAATTGTTGGGCAAAGTCATTTTAGGTCGGATAAGTGATTAACAGTGGTTGGCAAAGTCATTACAATTGTTGGGCAAAGTCATTTTAGAGGTCGGATAAGTGATTAACAGTGGTTGGCAAAGTCATTACAATTGTTGGGCAAAGTCATTTTTAGATCGGATAAGTGATTAACAGTGGTTGGCAAAGTCATTACAATTGTTGGGCAAAGTCATTTTAGAGTCGGATAAGTGATTAACAGTGGTTGGCAAAGTCATTACAATTGTTGGGCAAAGTTTTTAGAGTCGGATAAGTGATTAACAGTGGTTGGCAAAGTCATTACAATTGTTGGGCAAAGTCATTTTAGAGTCGGATAAGTGATTAACAGTGGTTGGCAAAGTCATTACAATTGTTGGGCAAAGTCATTTTAGAGGTCGGATAAGTGATTAACAGTGGTTGGCAAAGTCATTACAATTGTTGGGCAAAGTCATTTTTAGATCGGATAAGTGATTAACAGTGGTTGGCAAAGTCATTACAATTGTTGGGCAAAGTCATTTAGAGTCGGATAAGTGATTAACAGTGGTTGGCAAAGTCATTACAATGTTGGGCAAAGTCATTTTAGAGGTCGGATAAGTGATTAACAGTGGTTGGCAAAGTCATTACAATTGTTGGGCAAAGTCATTTTAGAGTCGGATAAGTGATTAACAGTGGTTGGCAAAGTCATTACAATTGTTGGCAAAGTCATTTTTAGATCGGATAAGTGATTAACAGTGGTTGGCAAAGTCACAATTGTTGGGCAAAGTCATTTTAGAGATCGGATAAGTGATTAACAGTGGTTGGCAAAATTACAATTGTTGGGCAAAGTCATTTTTAGGTCGGATAAGTGATTAACAGTGGTTGGCAAAGTCATTACAATTGTTGGGCAAAGTCATTTCTAGAGATCGGATAAGTGATTAACAGTGGTTGGCAAAGTCATTACAATTGTTGGGCAAAGTCATTTTTAGATCGGATAAGTGATTAACAGTGGTTGGCAAAGTCATTACAATTGTTGGGCAAAGTCATTTCTAGAGATCGGATAAGTGATTAACAGTGGTTGGCAAAGTCATTACAATTGTTGGGCAAAGTCATTTTAGATCGGATAAGTGATTAACAGTGGTTGGCAAAGTCATTACAATTGTTGGGCAAAGTCATTTTAGAGATCGGATAAGTGATTAACAGTGGTTGGCAAAGTCATTACAATTGTTGGGCAAAGTCATTTTAGAGTCGGATAAGTGATTAACAGTGGTTGGCAAAGTCATTACAATTGTTGGGCAAAGTCATTTTTAGAGTCGGATAAGTGATTAACAGTGGTTGGCAAAGTCATTACAATTGTTGGGCAAAGTCATTTCTAGAGATCGGATAAGTGATTAACAGTGGTTGGCAAAGTCATTACAATTGTTGGGCAAAGTCATTTTAGAGTCGGATAAGTGATTAACAGTGGTTGGCAAAGTCATTACAATTGTTGGGCAAAGTCATTTAGATCGGATAAGTGATTAACAGTGGTTGGCAAAGTCATTACAATTGTTGGGCAAAGTCATTTTAGAGTCGGATAAGTGATTAACAGTGGTTGGCAAAGTCATTACAATTGTTGGGCAAAGTCATTTCTAGAGTCGGATAAGTGATTAACAGTGGTTGGCAAAGTCATTACAATTGTTGGGCAAAGTCATTTTTAGATCGGATAAGTGATTAACAGTGGTTGGCAAAGTCATTACAATTGTTGGGCAAAGTCATTTTAGAGATCGGATAAGTGATTAACAGTGGTTGGCAAAGTCATTACAATTGTTGGGCAAAGTCATTTTAGAGTCGGATAAGTGATTAACAGTGGTTGGCAAAGTCATTACAATTGTTGGGCAAAGTCATTTTAGAGATCGGATAAGTGATTAACAGTGGTTGGCAAAGTCATTACAATTGTTGGGCAAAGTCATTTTTAGAGGTCGGATAAGTGATTAACAGTGGTTGGCAAAGTCATTACAATTGTTGGGCAAAGTCATTTTAGAGGTCGGATAAGTGATTAACAGTGGTTGGCAAAGTCATTACAATTGTTGGGCAAAGTCATTTAGAGTCGGATAAGTGATTAACAGTGGTTGGCAAAGTCATTACAATTGTTGGGCAAAGTCATTTTTAGAGATCGGATAAGTGATAACAGTGGTTGGCAAAGTCATTACAATTGTTGGGCAAAGTCATTTCTAGATCGGATAAGTGATTAACAGTGGTTGGCAAAGTCATTACAATTGTTGGGCAAAGTCATTTTAGAGTCGGATAAGTGATTAACAGTGGTTGGCAAAGTCATTACAATTGTTGGGCAAAGTCATTTTAGAGTCGGATAAGTGATTAACAGTGGTTGGCAAAGTCATTAATTGTTGGGCAAAGTCATTTTAGAGTCGGATAAGTGATTAACAGTGGTTGGCAAAGTCATTACAATTGTTGGGCAAAGTCATTTTAGAGATCGGATAAGTGATTAACAGTGGTTGGCAAAGTCATTACAATTGTTGGGCAAAGTCATTTTTAGGTCGGATAAGTGATTAACAGTGGTTGGCAAAAGTCATTCAATTGTTGGGCAAAGTCATTTCTAGATCGGATAAGTGATTAACAGTGGTTGGCAAAGTCATTACAATTGTTGGGCAAAGTATTTTAGAGGTCGGATAAGTGATTAACAGTGGTTGGCAAAGTCATTAATTGTTGGGCAAAGTCATTTTAGATCGGATAAGTGATTAACAGTGGTTGGCAAAGTCATTACAATTGTTGGGCAAAGTCTTTTTAGAGGTCGGATAAGTGATTAAAGTGGTTGGCAAAGTCATTTTAGAGTCGGATAAGTGATTAACAGTGGTTGGCAAAGTCATTACAATTGTTGGGCAAAGTCATTTAGAGATCGGATAAGTGATTAACAGTGGTTGGCAAAGTCATTACAATTGTTGGCAAAGTCATTTTAGGTCGGATAAGTGATTAACAGTGGTTGGCAAAGTCATTACAATTGTTGGGCAAAGTCATTTTAGAGATCGGATAAGTGATTAACAGTGGTTGGCAAAGTCATTACAATTGTTGGGCAAAGTCATTTTTAGGGTCGGATAAGTGATTAACAGTGGTTGGCAAAGTCATTACAATTGTTGGGCAAAGTCATTTTAGAGGTCGGATAAGTGATTAACAGTGGTTGGCAAAGTCATTACAATTGTTGGGCAAAGTCATTTTAGAGTCGGATAAGTGATTAACAGTGGTTGGCAAAGTCATTACAATTGTTGGGCAAAGTCATTTTAGAGTCGGATAAGTGATTAACAGTGGTTGGCAAAGTCATTACAATTGTTGGGCAAAGTCATTTTAGGTCGGATAAGTGATTAACAGTGGTTGGCAAAGTCATTACAATTGTTGGGCAAAGTCATTTCTAGAGATCGGATAAGTGATTAACAGTGGTTGGCAAAGTCATTACAATTGTTGGCAAAGTCATTTTTAGAGTCGGATAAGTGATTAACAGTGGTTGGCAAAGTCATTACAATTGTTGGGCAAAGTCATTTCTAGATCGGATAAGTGATTAACAGTGGTTGGCAAAGTCATTACAATTGTTGGGCAAAGTCATTTTAGAGTCGGATAAGTGATTAACAGTGGTTGGCAAAGTCATTACAATTGTTGGGCAAAGTCATTTTTAGATCGGATAAGTGATTAACAGTGGTTGGCAAAGTCATTACAATTGTTGGGCAAAGTCATTTTAGAGTCGGATAAGTGATTAACAGTGGTTGGCAAAGTCATTACAATTGTTGGGCAAAGTCATTTTAGAGGTCGGATAAGTGATTAACAGTGGTTGGCAAAGTCATTACAATTGTTGGGCAAAGTATTTTAGAGGTCGGATAAGTGATTAACAGTGGTTGGCAAAGTCATTACAATTGTTGGGCAAAGTCATTTTTAGATCGGATAAGTGATTAACAGTGGTTGGCAAAGTCATTACAATTGTTGGCAAAGTATTTTAGAGGTCGGATAAGTGATTAACAGTGGTTGGCAAAGTCATTACAATTGTTGGGCAAAGTCATTTCTTAGATCGGATAAGTGATTAACAGTGGTTGGCAAAGTCATTACAATTGTTGGGCAAAGTCATTTTAGAGTCGGATAAGTGATTAACAGTGGTTGGCAAAGTCATTACAATTGTTGGGAAAGTCATTTTTAGAGGTCGGATAAGTGATTAACAGTGGTTGGCAAAGTCATTACAATTGTTGGGCAAAGTCATTTCTAGAGGTCGGATAAGTGATTAACAGTGGTTGGCAAAGTCATTACAATTGTTGGGCAAAGTCATTTTAGAGTCGGATAAGTGATTAACAGTGGTTGGCAAAGTCATTACAATTGTTGGGCAAAGTCATTTTTAGAGGTCGGATAAGTGATTAACAGTGGTTGGCAAAGTCATTACAATTGTTGGGCAAAGTCATTTTAGAGGTCGGATAAGTGATTAACAGTGGTTGGCAAAGTCATTACAATTGTTGGGCAAAGTCATTTTTAGATCGGATAAGTGATTAACAGTGGTTGGCAAAGTCATTACAATTGGGCAAAGTCATTTTTAGAGGTCGGATAAGTGATTAACAGTGGTTGGCAAAGTCATTACAATTGTTGGGCAAAGTCATTTCTAGATCGGATAAGTGATTAACAGTGGTTGGCAAAGTCATTACAATTGTTGGGCAAAGTCATTTTAGAGTCGAGATAAGTGATTAACAGTGGTTGGCAAAGTCATTACAATTGTTGGGCAAAGTCATTTTAGAGGTCGGATAAGTGATTAACAGTGGTTGGCAAAGTCATTACAATTGTTGGGCAAAGTCATTTTTAGAGTCGGATAAGTGATTAACAGTGGTTGGCAAAGTCATTACAATTGTTGGGCAAAGTCATTTCTAGAGTCGGATAAGTGATTAACAGTGGTTGGCAAAGTCATTACAATTGTTGGGCAAAGTCATTTAGAGTCGGATAAGTGATTAACAGTGGTTGGCAAAGTCATTACAATTGTTGGGCAAAGTCATTTTAGAGATCGGATAAGTGATTAACAGTGGTTGGCAAAGTCATTACAATTGTTGGGCAAAGTCATTTTTAGAGGTCGGATAAGTGATTAACAGTGGTTGGCAAAGTCATTACAATTGTTGGGCAAAGTCATTTTAGAGATCGGATAAGTGATTAACAGTGGTTGGCAAAGTCATTACAATTGTTGGGCAAAGTCATTTTAGAGGTCGGATAAGTGATTAACAGTGGTTGGCAAAGTCATTACAATTGTTGGGCAAAGTCATTTTATAGATCGGATAAGTGATTAACAGTGGTTGGCAAAGTCATTACAATTGTTGGGCAAAGTCATTTTAGAGTCGGATAAGTGATTAACAGTGGTTGGCAAAGTCATTACAATTGTTGGGCAAAGTCATTTTTAGATCGGATAAGTGATTAACAGTGGTTGGCAAAGTCATTACAATTGTTGGGCAAAGTCATTTTAGAGATCGGATAAGTGATTAACAGTGGTTGGCAAAGTCATTACAATTGTTGGGCAAAGTCATTTTTAGAGGTCGGATAAGTGATTAACAGTGGTTGGCAAAGTCATTACAATTGTTGGGCAAAGTCATTTTTAGAGGTCGGATAAGTGATTAACAGTGGTTGGCAAAGTCATTACAATTGTTGGGCAAAGTCATTTTAGAGATCGGATAAGTGATTAACAGTGGTTGGCAAAGTCATTACAATTGTTGGGCAAAGTCATTTTTAGAGGTCGGATAAGTGATTAACAGTGGTTGGCAAAGTCATTACAATTGTTGGGCAAAGTCATTTTAGAGTCGGATAAGTGATTAACAGTGGTTGGCAAAGTCATTACAATTGTTGGGCAAAGTCATTTTAGAGGTCGGATAAGTGATTAACAGTGGTTGGCCAAGTCATTACAATGTTGGGCAAAGTCTTTTAGAGGTCGGATAAGTGATTAACAGTGGTTGGCAAAGTCATTACAATTGTTGGGCAAAGTCATTTTTAGAGTCGGATAAGTGATTAACAGTGGTTGGCAAAGTCATTACAATTGTTGGGCAAAGTCATTTTAGAGATCGGATAAGATAAGTTAACAGTGGTTGGCAAAGTCATTACAATTGTTGGGCAAAGTCATTTTAGAGTCGGATAAGTGATTAACAGGGTTGGCAAAGTCATTACAATTGTTGGGCAAAGTCATTTTTAGATCGGATAAGTGATTAACAGTGGTTGGCAAAGTCATTACAATTGTTGGGCAAAGTCATTTTAGAGATCGGATAAGTGATTAACAGTGGTTGGCAAAGTCATTACAATTGTTGGGCAAAGTCATTTTAGAGGTCGGATAAGTGATTAACAGTGGTTGGCAAAGTCATTACAATTGTTGGGCAAAGTCATTTCTAGAGATCGGATAAGTGATTAACAGTGGTTGGCAAAGTCATTACAATTGTTGGGCAAAGTCATTTCTAGAGATCGGATAAGTGATTAACAGTGGTTGGCAAAGTCATTACAATTGTTGGCAAAGTCATTTTAGAGTCGGATAAGTGATTAACAGTGGTTGGCAAAGTCATTAATTGTTGGGCAAAGTCATTTTAGAGATCGGATAAGTGATTAACAGTGGTTGGCAAAGTCATTACAATTGTTGGGCAAAGTCATTTTAGAGTCGGATAAGTGATTAACAGTGGTTGGCAAAGTCATTACAATTGTTGGGCAAAGTCATTTTAGAGTCGGATAAGTGATTAACAGTGGTTGGCAAAGTCATTACAATTGTTGGCAAAGTCATTTCTAGAGTCGGATAAGTGATTAACAGTGGTTGGCAAAGTCATTACAATTGTTGGGCAAAGTCATTTTAGAGGTCGGATAAGTGATTAACAGTGGTTGGCAAAGTCATTACAATTGTTGGGCAAAGTCATTTTTAGATCGGATAAGTGATTAACAGTGGTTGGCAAAGTCATTACAATTGTTGGCAAAGTCATTTTAGGTCGGATAAGTGATTAACAGTGGTTGGCAAAGTCATTACAATGTTGGGCAAAGTCATTTTAGAGTCGGATAAAGTGATTAACAGTGGTTGGCAAAGTCATTACAATTGTTGGGCAAAGTCATTTTAGAGTCGGATAAGTGATTAACAGTGGTTGGCAAAGTCATTACAATTGTTGGGCAAAGTCATTTTAGAGTCGGATAAGTGATTAACAGTGGTTGGCAAAGTCATTACAATTGTTGGGCAAAGTCATTTTTAGAGTCGGATAAGTGATTAACAGTGGTTGGCAAAGTCATTACAATTGTTGGGCAAAGTCATTTTTAGATCGGATAAGTGATTAACAGTGGTTGGCAAAGTCATTACAATTGTTGGGCAAAGTCATTTTAGGATCGGATAAGTGATTAACAGTGGTTGGCAAAGTCATTACAATTGTTGGGCAAAGTCATTTTAGAGGTCGGATAAGTGATTAACAGTGGTTGGCAAAGTCATTCAATTGTTGGGCAAAGTCATTTCTAGAGTCGGATAAGTGATTAACAGTGGTTGGCAAAGTCATTACTTGTGGCAAAGTCATTTTAGAGATCGGATAAGTGATTAACAGTGGTTGGCAAAGTCATTACAATTGTTGGGCAAAGTCATTTTAGAGGTCGGATAAGTGATTAACAGTGGTTGGCAAAGTCATTACAATTGTTGGGCAAAGTCATTTTTAGAGTCGGATAAGTGATTAACAGTGGTTGGCAAAGTCATTACAATTGGGCAAAGTCATTTTAGAGGTCGGATAAGTGATTAACAGTGGTTGGCAAAGTCATTACAATTGTTGGGCAAAGTCATTTCTAGATCGGATAAGTGATTAACAGTGGTTGGCAAAGTCATTACAATTGTTGGGCAAAGTCATTTTAGAGGTCGGATAAGTGATTAACAGTGGTTGGCAAAGTCATTACAATTGTTGGGCAAAGTCATTTCTAGAGATCGGATAAGTTAACAGTGGTTGGCAAAGTCATTACAATTGTTGGGCAAAGTCATTTCTAGAGATCGGATAAGTGATTAACAGTGGTTGGCAAAGTCATTACAATTGTTGGGCAAAGTCATTTCTAGAGATCGGATAAGTGATTAACAGTGGTTGGCAAAGTCATTACAATTGTTGGGAAAGTCATTTTAGAGTCGGATAAGTGATTAACAGTGGTTGGCAAAGTCATTACAATTGTTGGGCAAAGTCATTTCTATAGATCGGATAAGTGATTAACAGTGGTTGGCAAAGTCATTACAATGTTGGGCAAAGTCATTTTAGAGTCGGATAAGTGATTAACAGTGGTTGGCAAAGTCATTACAATGTTGGGCAAGTCATTTTATAGGATCGGATAAGTGATTAACAGTGGTTGGCAAAGTCATTACAATTGTTGGGCAAAGTCATTTCTAGAGTCGGATAAGTGATTAACAGTGGTTGGCAAAGTCATTACAATTGTTGGCAAAGTCATTTTTAGAGGTCGGATAAGTGATTAACAGTGGTTGGCAAAGTCATTACAATTGTTGGGCAAAGTCATTTTTAGAGTCGGATAAGTGATTAACAGTGGTTGGCAAAGTCATTACAATTGTTGGGCAAAGTCATTTCTAGAGGTCGGATAAGTGATTAACAGTGGTTGGCAAAGTCATTACAATTGTTGGCAAAGTCATTTTAGATCGGAAAGTGATTAACAGTGGTTGGCAAAGTCATTACAATTGTTGGGCAAAGTCATTTTAGAGGTCGGATAAGTGATTAACAGTGGTTGGCAAAGTCATTACAATTGTTGGCAAAGTCATTTCTAGAGATCGGATAAGTGATTAACAGTGGTTGGCAAAGTCATTACAATTGGGCAAAGTCATTTCTAGAGTCGGATAAGTGATTAACAGTGGTTGGCAAAGTCATTACAATTGTTGGGCAAAGTCATTTCTAGAGATCGGAAGTGATTAACAGTGGTTGGCAAAGTCATTACAATTGTTGGGCAAAGTCATTTTAGAGGTCGGATAAGTGATTAACAGTGGTTGGCAAAGTCATTACAATTGTTGGGCAAAGTCATTTCTTAGATCGGATAAGTGATTAACAGTGGTTGGCAAAGTCATTACAATTGTTGGGCAAAGTCATTTCTAGAGATCGGATAAGTGATTAACAGTGGTTGGCAAGTCATTACAATTGTTGGGCAAAGTCATTTTAGAGGTCGGATAAGTGATTAACAGTGGTTGGCAAAGTCATTACAATTGTTGGGCAAAGTCATTTTAGAGTCGATAAGTGATTAACAGTGGTTGGCAAAGTCATTACAATTGTTGGGCAAAGTCATTTCTAGAGTCGGATAAGTGATTAACAGTGGTTGGCAAAGTCATTACAATTGTTGGGCAAAGTCATTTTAGATCGGAAAGTGATTAACAGTGGTTGGCAAAGTCATTACAATTGTTGGCAAAGTCATTTTTAGAGTCGGTATGTGATTAACAGTGGTTGGCAAAGTCATTACAATTGTTGGCAAAGTCATTTCTAGAGATCGGATAATGATTAACAGTGATTGGCAAAGTCATTACAATTGTTGGGCAAAGTCATTTCTAGAGATCGGATAAGTGATTAACAGTGGTTGGCAAAGTCATTACAATTGTTGGGCAAAGTCATTTCTAGAGATCGGATAAGTGATTAACAGTGGTTGGCAAAGTCATTACAATTGTTGGCAAAGTCATTTTTAGAGTCGGATAAGTGATTAACAGTGGTTGGCAAAGTCATTACAATTGTTGGCAAAGTCATTTCTAGATCGGATAAGTGATTAACAGTGGTTGGCAAAGTCATTACAATTTTGGGCAAAGTCATTTTAGAGTCGGATAAGTGAAACAGTGGTTGGCAAAGTCATTACAATTGTTGGCAAAGTCATTTCTAGAGATCGGATAAGTGATTAACAGTGGTTGGCAAAGTCATTACAATTGTTGGGCAAAGTCATTTCTAGAGATCGGATAAGTGATTAACAGTGGTTGGCAAAGTCATTACAATTGTTTGGCAAAGTATTTTAGAGGTCGGATAAGTGATTAACAGTGGTTGGCAAAGTCATTACAATTGTTGGGCAAAGTCATTTCTAGAGATCGGATAAGTGATTAACAGTGGTTGGCAAAGTCATTACAATTGTTGGTGCAAAGTATTTTAGAGGTCGGATAAGTGATTAACAGTGGTTGGCAAAGTCATTCCAATTGTTGGCAAGTATTTTTAGAGTCGGATAAGTGATAACAGTGGTTGGCAAAGTCATTACAATTGTTGGGCAAAGTCATTTCTAGAGTCGGATAATGTAACAGTGGTTGGCAAAGTCATTACAATTGTTGGCAAAGTCATTTTAGAGATCGGATAAGTGATTAACAGTGGTTGCAAAGTCATTACAATTGTTGGCAAAGTCATTTCTAGAGATCGGATAAGTGATTAACAGTGGTTGGCAAAGTCATTACAATTGTTGGTGAAAGTATTTTTAGAGGTCGATAAGTGATTAACAGTGGTTGGCAAAGTCATTACAATTGTTGGGCAAAGTCATTTTTAGAGTCGGATAAGTGATTAACAGTGGTTGGCAAAGTCATTACAATTGTTGGTCAAAGTATTTTTAGGGTCGGATAAGTGATTAACAGTGGTTGGCAAAGTCATTACAATTGTTGGCAAAGTCATTTCTAGGATCGGATAATGATAACAGTGATTGGCAAAGTCATTCCAATTGTTGGTCAAAGTTATTTTAGAGGTCGGATAAGTGATTACAGTGGTTGGCAAAGTCATTACAATTGTTGGGCAAAGTCATTTCTACAATCGGAAGTGATTAACAGTGGTTGGCAAAGTCATTACAATTGTTGGGCAAAGTCATTTTTAGAGGTCGGATAAGTGATTAACAGTGGTTGGCAAAGTCATTCCAATTGTTGGTCAACGTATTTTTAGGGTCGGATAAGTGATTAATAGGGTTGGCAAAGTCATTACAATTGTTGGCAAAGTCATTTCTAGAGATCGGATAAATGATTACAGTGATTGGCAAAGTCATTACAATTGTTGGGCAAAGTCATTTCTAGAGATCGGATAGTGATTAACAGTGGTTGGCAAAGTCATTACAATTGTTGGGCAAAGTCATTTCTAGAGATCGGATAAGTGATAACAGTGGTTGGCAAGTCATTACAATTGTTGGGCAAGTCATTTCTAGAGATCGGATAAGTGATTAACAGTGGTTGGCAAGTCATTACAATTGTTGGTGAAAGTCATTTTTAGAGTCGGATAAGTGATTAACAGTGGTTGGCAAAGTCATTACAATTGTTGGCAAAGTCATTTCTAGATCGGATAAGTGATTAACAGTGGTTGGCAAAGTCATTACAATTGTTGGTGAAAGTTATTTTTAGAGGTCGGATAAGTGATTAACAGTGGTTGGCAAGTCATTCAATTGTTGGTCAAAGTTATTTTTAGGGTCGGAGTGATTAATAGTGGTTGGCAAAGTCATTACAATTGTTGGCAAGTCATTTCTAGAGATCGGATAATGAACAGGTTGGCAAAGTCATTACAATTGTTGGGCAAAGTCATTTTAGAGATCGGATAAGTGATAACAGTGGTTGGCAGAGTCACTACAATTGTTGGGCAAAGTCATTTCTAGAGATCGGATAAGTGATTAACAGTGGTTGGCAAGTCATTACAATTGTTGGGAAAGTTTTTTAGAGGTCGATGAGTGATTAACAGTGGTTGGCAAGTCATTGCAATTGTTGGGCAAAGTCATTTCTATAGATCGGATAAGTGATTAACAGTGGTTGGCAAAGTCATTACAATTGTTGGTGAAAGTTATTTTAGAGGTCGGATAAGTGATTAACAGTGGTTGGCAAGTCATTCAAATTGTTGGTCAAAGTTATTTTTAGGGGTCGGATAAGTGATTAATAGTGGTTGGCAAAGTCATTACAATTGTTGGCAAAGTCATTTCTAGAGATCGGATAAGTGATCAACAGTGTTGGCAAAGTCATTACAATTGTTGGGCAAAGTCATTTCTAGAGATCGGATAAGTGAAACAGTGGTTGGCAAAGTCACTACAATTGTTGGCAAAGTCATTTCTAGAGATCGGATAAGTGAACAGTGGTTGGCAGTCATTACAATTGTGGGCAAAGTCATTTTTAGAAGTCGGATAAGTGATTAACAGTGGTTGGCAAAGTCATTACAATTGTTGGCAAGTCATTCCCAGAGATCGGATGAGTGATTAACAGTGGTTGGCAAAGTGATTTCAATTGTTGGGCAAAGTCATTTTTAGAGTCGGATAGTGATTAACAGTGGTTGGCAGAGTCATTCCAATTGTTGGTCAAAGTTATTTTAGGTCGGATAAGTGATTAACAGTGGTGGAAAGTTCTTACAATTGTTGGGCAAGTCATTTCTAGAGATCGGATAAGTGATTACAGTGAGTGGCAAAGTCATTACAATTGTTGGTGAAAGTTATTTTTAGAGGTCGGATAAGTGATAACAGTGGTTGGCAAGTCATTCAAATTGTTGTCAAAGGTTATTTTTAGGGGGTCGGATAAGTGATTATAGTGTTGGCAAAGTCATTACAATTGTTGGACAAGGTCATTTCTAGAGATCGTATAAATGATCAACAGGTGATTGGCAAAGTCAGTACAATTGTTGGCAAAGTCATTTCTAGAGATCGGATAGTTATTAACAGTGGTTGGCAAAGTCATTACAATTGTTGGGAAAAGTCTTCTAGAGATCGGATAAGTGATTAACAGTGGTTGGGCAGGTCATTACAATTGTTGGGCAAAGTCATTTTAGAAGTCGGATAAGTGATTACCAGTGGTTGGCAAGTCATTACAAGTGTTGGGGCAAAGTCCTTCCCAGAGATCGGATGAGTGGATTAACAGTGATTGGCAAAGTCATTACAATTGTTGTGAAAGTTATTTTAGAGGTCCGGATAAGTGATTAACAGTGGTGTGCAAAGTCATTCAATTGTTGGGCAAAGTATTTTAGGTCGGATAGTGATTAATGGTTGGCAAAGTCATTACAATTGTTGGGACAAAGTCATTTCTAGATCGGATAAGTGATAACAGTGGTTGGCAAAGTCACTACAATTGTTGGCAAAGTCATTTCTAGAGATCGGATAAGTGATAACAGTGGTTAAAGTCATTACAATTGTTGGGCAAAGTCATTTTTAGAAGTCGGATAAGTGATTAACAGTGGTTGGCAAAGTCATTACAATTGTTGGGCAAAGTCATTAGAGATCGGATAGTGATTAACAGTGGTTGGCAAAGTGATTCAATTGTTGGGCAAAGTCATTTTCAGAGTCGGATAAGTGATTAACAGTGGTTGGCAAGTCATTCCAATTGTTGGTCAAAGTTATTTTTAGGTCGGATAAGTGATTAACAGTGGTGGAAAAGTTTACAATTGTTGGGCAAAGTCATTTCTAGAGATCGGATAAGTGATTAACAGTGATTGGCAAAGTCATTACAATTGTTGGGCAAAGTCATTCAAGAGATCGGATAATGGATTAACAGTGGTTGGCAAAGTCATTTCAATTGTTGGGCAAAGTCATTTTAGAGGTCGGATAAGTGATTAACAGTGGTTGGCAAAGTCATTGCAATGTTTGGGCAAAGTCATTTTAGAGGTCGGATAGTGATTAACAGTGGTGGCAAAGTCATTTCAATTGTTGGGCAAAGTCATTTCTAGAGATCGGATAAGTGATTAACAGTGGTTGGCAAAGTCATTACAATTGTTGGTCAAAGTTATTTTTAGAGGTCGCATAAGTGATTAACAGTGGTTGGCAAAGTCATTGCAATAGTTGGGCAAAGTCATTTTTAGAGTCGGATAGTGATTAACAGTGGTTGGCAAAGTCATTACAATTGTTGGCAGAAGTCATTTTTAGAGTCGGATAAGTGATTAACAGTGGTTGGCAAGTCATTACAATTGGTTGGGCAAAGTCATTTCTAGAGATCGGATAAGTGATTAACAGTGGTTGGCAAAGTCATTACAATTGTTGGGCAAAGTCATTTCTAGAGATCGGATTAGTGATTAACAGTGGTCGGCAAAGTCATTAGAATTGTTGATCAAAGTTATTTTTAGATCTCGGATAAGTGATTAAGAGTATCTGGCAAAGTCATTACAATTGTTGGGCAAAGTCATTTCTAGAGATCGATAAGTGATTAACAGTGGTTGCAAGTCACTACAATTGTTGGGCAAAGTCATTTTAGAGATCGGATAAGTGATTAACAGTAGTTGGCAAAGTCATTACAATTGGTTGGTCAAAGTTATTTTAGAGGTCGGATAAGTGATTAACAGTGGTTGGCAGAGTCATTGCAATTGTTGGGCAAAGTCATTTCTAGAGATCGGATAAGTGATTAACAGTGGTTGGCAAAGTCATTACAATTGTTGGTCAAAGTTATTTTTAGAGGTCGGATAAGTGATTAACAGTGGTTGGCAAAGTCATTTCAATTGTTGGGCAAAGTCATTTCTAGAGATCGGATAGTGAATTACAGTGGTTGGCAAAGTCATTACAATTGTTGGTCAAAGTCATTTCTAGAGATCGGATAAGTGATTAACAGTAGTTGGCAAAGTCATTGCAATTGTTGGTCAAGTTATTTTTAGAGGTCGGATAAGTGATTAACAGTGGTTGGCAAAGTCATTACAATTGTTGGGCAAAGTCATTTCAAGAGGTCGGATAAGTGAATTACAGTGGTTGGCAAAGTCATTACAATTGTTGGGCAAAGTCATTTCTAGAGATCGGATAAGTGATTAACAGTGGTTGGCAAAGTCATTACAATTGTTGGGCAAAGTCATTTCTAGAGATCGGATAAGTGGAATAACAGTGGTTGGCAAAGTCACTACAATTGTTGAGCAAAGTCATTTTTAGAGGTCGGATAAGTGATTAACAGTGGTTGCCAAAGTCATTACAATTGTTGGGCAAAGTATTTTTTGAGGTCGGATAAGTGATTAACAGTGGTTGGCAAAGTCATTACAATTGTTGGGCAAAGTCATTTTAGAGGTCGGATAAGTGATTAACATTGGTTGGCAAAGTCATTACAATTGTTGGGCAAAGTCATTTTTAGAGTTCGGATAAGTGATTACAGTGGTCGGCAAAGTCATTACAATTGTTGGGCAAAATTATTTTAGAGTTCGGATAAGTGATTAACAGTGGTTGGCAAAGTCATTACAATTGTTGGGCAAAGTCATTTCTAGAGATCGGAAAAGTGAATTACAGTGGTTGGCAAAGTCATTACAATAGTTGGGCAAAGTCATTTTAGAGTCGGATAAGTGATTAACAGTGGTTGGCAAAGTCATTACAATTGTTGGGCAAAGTCATTTTAGAGTCGGATAAGTGATAACAGTGGTTGGCAAAGTCATTACAATTGTTGGGCAAAGTCATTTCTAGAGATCGGATAAGTGATTAACAGTGGTTGGCAAAGTCATTACAATTGTTGGGCAAAGTCATTTCTAGAGATCGATTAGTGATTAACAGTGGTCGGCAAAGTCATTAGAATTGTTGATCAAAGTTATTTTTAGATCTCGGATAAGTGATTAAGAGTATCTGGCAAAGTCATTACAATTGTTGGGCAAAGTCATTTCTAGAGATCGGATAAGTGATTAACAGTGGTTGGCAAAGTCACTACAATTGTTGGGCAAAGTCATTTTTAGAGATCGGATAAGTGATTAACAGTGGTTAGCAAAGTCATTACAATTGTTGGTCAAAGTTATTTTTAGAGGTCGTTTAAGTGATTAACAGTGGTTGGCAAAGTCGTTGCAATTGTTGGGCAAAGTCATTTCTAGAGATCGGATAAGTGATTAACAGTGGTTGGCAAAGTCATTACAATTGTTGGTCAAAGTTATTTTTAGAGGTCGGATAAGTGATTTACAGTGGTTGGCAGAGTCATTGCAATTGTTGGGCAAAGTCATTTCTAGAGATCGGATAAGTGATTAACAGTGGTTGGCAAAGTCATTACAATTGTTGGGCAAAATTATTTTTAGAGGTCGGATAAGTGATTAACAGTGGTTGGCAAAGTCATTACAATTGTTGGGCAAAGTCATTTCTAGAGATCGGATAAGTGAATTACAGTGGTTGGCAAAGTCATTACAATTGTTGGTCAAAGTCATTTCTAGAGATCGGATAAGTGATTAACAGTAGTTGGCAAAGTCATTACAATTGTTGGTCAAGTTATTTTTAGAGGTCGGATAAGTGATTAACAGTGGTTGGCAAAGTCATTACAATTGTTGGGCAAAGTCATTTCAAGAGGTCGGATAAGTGAATTACAGTGGTTGGCAAAGTCATTACAATTGTTGGGCAAAGTCATTTCTAGAGATCGGATAAGTGATTAACAGTGGTTGGCAAAGTCATTACAATTGTTGGGCAAAGTCATTTCTAGAGATCGGAAAAGTGAATAACAGTGGGTTGGCAAAGTCACTACAATTGTTGAGCAAAGTCATTTTTAGAGGTCGGATAAGTGATTAACAGTGGTTGCCAAAGTCATTACAATTGTTGGGCAAAGTATTTTTTGAGGTCGGATAAGTGATTAACAGTGGTTGGCAAAGTCATTACAATTGTTGGGCAAAGTCATTTTTAGAGGTCGGATAAGTGATTAACATTGGTTGGCAAAGTCATTACAATTGTTGGGCAAAGTCATTTTTAGAGTTCGGATAAGTGATTAACAGTGGTCGGCAAAGTCATTACAATTGTTGGGCAAAATTATTTTTAGAGGTCGGATAAGTGATTAACAGTGGTTGGCAAAGTCATTACAATTGTTGGGCAAAGTCATTTCTAGAGATCGGATAAGTGAATTACAGTGGTTGGCAAAGTCATTACAATTGTTGGTCAAAGTCATTTCTAGAGATCGGATAAGTGATTAACAGTAGTTGGCAAAGTCATTACAATTGTTGGTCAAAGTTATTTTAGAGGTCGGATAAGTGATTAACAGTGGTTGGCAAAGTCATTGCAATTGTTGGGCAAAGTCATTTCTAGAGATCGGATAAGTGATTAACAGTGGTTGGCAAAGTCATTACAATTGTTGGTCAAAGTCATTTTTAGAGGTCGGATAAGTGATTACAGTGGTTGGCAAAGTCATTCAATTGTTGGTCAAAGTCATTTCTAGAGATCGGATAAGTGATTAACAGTAGTTGGCAAAGTCATTACAATTGTTGGTCAAAGTTATTTTAGAGGTCGGATAAGTGATTAACAGTGGTTGGCAAAGTGGTTGCAATTGTTGGGCAAAGTCATTTCTAGAGATCGGATAAGTGATTAACAGTGGTTGGCAAAGTCATTACAATTGTTGGTCAAAGTTATTTTAGAGGTCGGATAAGTGATTAACAGTGGTTGGCAAAGTCATTGCAATTGTTGGGCAAAGTCATTTCTAGAGATCGGATAAGTGATTAACAGTGGTTGGCAAAGTCATTACATTGTTGGTCAAAGTCATTTTAGAGGTCGGATAAGTGATTAACAGTGGTTGGCAAAGTCATTGCAATTGTTGGGCAAAGTCATTTCTAGAGATCGGATAAGTGATTAACAGTGGTTGGCAAAGTCATTACAATTGTTGGTCAAAGTCATTTTTAGGAGGTCGGATAAGTGATTAACAGTGGTTGGCAAAGTCATTACAATTGTTGGGCAAAGTCATTTCTAGAGATCGGATAAGTGATTAACAGTAGTTGGCAAAGTCATTACAATTGTTGGGCAAAGTCATTTCAAGAGGTCGGATAAGTGAATTACAGTGGTTGGCAAAGTCATTACAATTGTTGGGCAAAGTCATTTCTAGAGATCGGATAAGTGATTAACAGTGGTTGGCAAAGTCATTACAAATTGTTGGTCAAAGTTTTTTTTAGAGGTCGGATAAGTGATTAACAGTGGTTGGCAAAGTCATTGCAATTGTTGGGCAAAGTCATTTCTAGAGATCGGATAAGTGATTAACAGTGGTTGGCAAAGTCATTACAATTGTTGGGCAAAGTCATTTCTAGAGATCGGATAAGTGATTAACAGTGGTTGGCAAAGTCATTACAATTGTTGGTCAAAGTTTTTTTTAGAGGTCGGATAAGTGATTAACAGTAGTTGGCAAAGTCATTACAATTGTTGGTCAAAGTCATTTTTAGAGGTCGGATAAGTGATTAACAGTGGTTGGCAAAGTCATTCAATTGTTGGTCAAAGTCATTTCTAGAGATCGGATAAGTGATTAACAGTAGTTGGCAAAGTCATTACAATTGTTGGTCAAAGTTATTTTTAGAGGTCGGATAAGTGATTAACAGTGGTTGGCAAAGTGGTTGCAATTGTTGGGCAAAGTCATTTCTAGAGATCGGATAAGTGATTAACAGTGGTTGGCAAAGTCATTACAATTGTTGGTCAAAGTTATTTTAGAGGTCGGATAAGTGATTAACAGTGGTTGGCAAAGTCATTGCAATTGTTGGGCAAAGTCATTTCTAGAGATCGGATAAGTGATTAACAGTGGTTGGCAAAGTCATTACAATTGTTGGTCAAAGTCATTTTTAGAGGTCGGATAAGTGATTAACAGTGGTTGGCAAGTCATTGCAATTGTTGGGCAAAGTCATTTCTAGAGATCGGATAAGTGATTAACAGTGGTTGGCAAAGTCATTACAATTGTTGGTCAAAGTCATTTTTAGAGGTCGGATAAGTGATTAACAGTGGTTGGCAAAGTCATTACAATTGTTGGGCAAAGTCATTTCTAGAGATCGGATAAGTGATTAACAGTAGTTGGCAAAGTCATTACAATTGTTGGGCAAAGTCATTTCAAGAGGTCGGATAAGTGAATTACAGTGGTTGGCAAAGTCATTACAATTGTTGGGCAAAGTCATTTCTAGAGATCGGATAAGTGATTAACAGTGGTTGGCAAAGTCATTACAATTGTTGGTCAAAGTTTTTTTAGAGGTCGGATAAGTGATTAACAGTGGTTGGCAAAGTCATTGCAATTGTTGGGCAAAGTCATTTCTAGAGATCGGATAAGTGATTAACAGTGGTTGGCAAAGTCATTACAATTGTTGGTCAAAGTCATTTTAGAGGTCGGATAAGTGATTAACAGTGGTTGGCAAAGTCATTACAATTGTCGGGCAAAGTCATTTTTAGAGGTTGGATAAGTGATTAACAGTGGTTGGAAATGTCATTTCAATTGTTGGGCAAAGTCATTTTTAGAGGTCGGATAAGTAATTAACAGTGGTTGGCAAAGTCATTACAATTGTTGGGCAAAGTCATTTCTAGAGGTCGGTTAAGGGATTAACAGTGGTTAACAAAGTCATTAGAATTGTTGGTCAAAGTTATTTTTAGAGGTCGGATAAGTGATTAACAGTGGTTGGCAAAGTGGTTGCAATTGTTGGGCAAAGTCATTTCTAGAGATCGGATAAGTGATTAACAGTGGTTGGCAAAGTCATTACAATTGTTGGTCAAAGTTATTTTTAGAGGTCGGATAAGTGATTAACAGTGGTTGGCAAAGTCATTGCAATTGTTGGGCAAAGTCATTTCTAGAGATCGGATAAGTGATTAACAGTGGTTGGCAAAGTCATTACAATTGTTGGTCAAAGTCATTTTTAGAGGTCGGATAAGTGATTAACAGTGGTTGGCAGAGTCATTCCAATTGTTGGTCAAAGTTATTTTTAGGGGTCGGATAAGTGATTAACAGTGGTGGGAAAAGTTCTTACAATTGTTGGGCAAAGTCATTTATAGAGATCGGATAAGTGATTAACAGTGATTGGCAAAGTGGTTGCAATTGTTGGGCAAAGTCATTTCTAGAGATCGGATAAGTGATTAACAGTGGTTGGCAAAGTCATTACAATTGTTGGTCAAAGTTATTTTTAGAGGTCGGATAAGTGATTAACAGTGGTTGGCAAAGTCATTGCAATTGTTGGGCAAAGTCATTTCTAGAGATCGGATAAGTGATTAACAGTGGTTGGCAAAGTCATTACAATTGTTGGTCAAAGTCATTTTTAGAGGTCGGATAAGTGATTAACAGTGGTTGGCAGAGTCATTCCAATTGTTGGTCAAAGTTATTTTTAGGGGTCGGATAAGTGATTAACAGTGGTGGGAAAAGTTCTTACAATTGTTGGGCAAAGTCATTTATAGAGATCGGATAAGTGATTAACAGTGATTGGCAAAGTCATTACAATTGTTGGTCAAAGTTATTTTTAGAGGTCGGATAAGTGATTAACAGTGGTTGGCAAAGTCATTACAATTGTTGGGCAAAGTCATTTCAAGATGTCGGATAAGTGAATTACAGTGGTTGGCAAAGTCATAACAATTGTTGGGCATAGTCATTTCTAGAGATCGGATAAGTGATTAACAGTGGTTGGCAAAGTCATTACAATTGTTGGTCAAAGTCATTTCAAGAGGTCGGATAAGTGAATTACAGTGGTTGGCAAAGTCATTACAATTGTTGGGCAAAGTCATTTCTAGAGATCGGATAAGTGATTAACAGTGGTTGGCAAAGTCATTACAATTGTTGGGCAAAGTCATTTCTAGAGATCGGATAAGTGATTAACAGTAGTTGGCAAAGTAATTACAATTGTTGGTCAAAGTTATTTTTAGAGGTCGGATAAGTGATTAACAGTGGTTGGCAAAGTCATTACAATTGTTGGGTAAATTCATTTCAAGAGGTCGGATAAGTGAATTATAGTGGTTGGCAAAGTCATTACAATTGTTGGGCAAAGTCATTTCTAGAGGTCGGATAAGTGAATTATAGTGGTTGGCAAAGTCATTACAATTGTTGGGCAAAGTCATTTCTAGAGATCGGATAAGTGATTAACAGTGGTTGGCTAAGTCATTACAATTGTTGGGCAAAGTCATTTTTAGAAGTCGGATAAGTGATTAACAGTGGTTGGCAAAGTCATTACAATTGTTGGGCAAAGTCATTTTTAGAGGTCGGATAAGTGATTAACAGTAGTTGGCAAAGTCATTACAATTGTTGGTCAAAGTTATTTTTAGAGTTCGTATAAGTGATTAACAGTGGTTGGCAAAGTCATTACAATTGTTGGGCAAAGTCATTTCTAGAGGTCGGATAAGTGAATTACAGTGGTTGGCAAAGTCATTACAATTTTTGGGCAAATTCATTTCTACAAATCGGATAAGTGATTAACAGTGGTTGGCAAAGTCATTACAATTGTTGGTCAAAGTTATTTTTAGAGTTCGGATAAGTGATTAACAGTGGTTGGCAAAGTCATTACAATTGTTGGGCAAAGTCATTTTTAGAGTTCGGATAAATGATTAACAGTGGATGGCAAAGTCATTACAATTGTTGGGCAAAGTCATTTTTAGAGGTTGGATAAGTGATTAACAGTGGTTAGCAAAGTCATTACAATTGTTGGGCAAAGTCATTTTTAGAGGTCGGATAAGTGATTAACAGTGGTTGGCAAAGTCATTTCAATTGTTGGGCAAAGTCATTTCTAGAGATCGGATAAGTGATTAACAGTGGTTGGCAAAGTCATTACAATTGTTGGTCAAAGTTATTTTTAGAGGTCGGATAAGTGATTAACAGTGGTTGGCAAAGTCATTGCAATTGTTGGGCAAAGTCATTTCTAGAGATCGGATAAGTGATTAACAGTGGTTGGCAAAGTCATTACAATTGTTGGGCAAAGTCATTTTTAGAGTCGGATAAGTGATTATCAGTGGTTGGCAAAGTCATTACAATTGTTGGGCAAAGTCATTTCTAGAGATCGGATTAGTGATTAACAGTGGTTGGCAAAGTCATTACAATTGTTGAGCAAAGTCATTTTTAGAGATCGGATAAGTGATTAACAGTGGTTAGCAAAGTCATTACAATTGTTGGTCAAAGTTATTTTTAGAGGTCGGATAAGTGATTAACAGTGGTTGGCAAAGTCATTGCAATTGTTGGGCAAAGTCATTTCTAGAGATCGGATAAGTGATTAACAGTGGTTGGCAAAGTCATTACAATTGTTGGTCAAAGTCATTTTTAGAGGTCGGATAAGTGATTAACAGTGGTTGGCAAAGTCATTACAATTGTTGGGCAAAGTCATTTCTAGAGATCGGATAAGTGATTAACAGTAGTTGGCAAAGTCATTACAATTGTTGGTCAAAGTTATTTTAGAGGTCGGATAAGTGATTAACAGTGGTTGGCAAAGTCATTACAATTGTTGGGCAAAGTCATTTCAAGAGGTCGGATAAGTGAATTACAGTGGTTGGCAAAGTCATTGCAATTGTTGGGCAAAGTCATTTCTAGAGATCGGATAAGTGATTAACAGTGGTTGGCAAAGTCATTGCAATTGTTGGGCAAAGTCATTTCTAGAGTTCGGATAAGTGATTAACAGTGGTTGGCAAAGTCATTACAATTGTTGGGCAAAGTCATTTCTAGAGATCGGATAAGTGATTAACAGTAGTTGGCAAAGTCATTACAATTGTTGGGCAAATTCATTTCAAGAGGTCGGATAAGTGAATTACAGTGGTTGGCAAAGTCATTTCTAGAGATCGGATAAGTGATTAACAGTGGTTGGCAAAGTCATTACAATTGTTGGTCAAAGTTATTTTTAGAGTTCGGATAAGTGATTAACAGTGGTTGGCAAAGTCATTGCAATTGTTGGGCAAAGTCATTTCTAGAGATCGGATAAGTGATTAACAGTGGTTGGCAGAGTCATTACAATTGTTGGGCAAAGTCATTTCTAGAGATCGGATTAGTGATTAACAGTGGTTGGCAAAGTCATTACAATTGTTGATCAAAGTTATTTTTAGATGTCGGATAAGTGATTAAGAGTATCTGGCAAAGTCATTACAATTGTTGGGCAAAGTCATTTCTAGAGATCGGATAAGTGATTAACAGTGGTTGGCAAAGTCATTACAATTGTTGGGCAAAGTCATTTTTAGAGATCGGATAAGTGATTAACAGTGGTTAGCAAAGTCATTACAATTGTTGGTCAAAGTTATTTTTAGAGGTCGGTTAAGTGATTAACAGTGGTTGGCAAAGTCGTTGCAATTGTTGGGCAAAGTCATTTCTAGAGATCGGATAAGTGATTAACAGTGGTTGGCAAAGTCATTACAATTGTTGGTCAAAGTTATTTTTAGAGGTCGGATAAGTGATTAACAGTGGTTGGCAAAGTCATTACAATTGTTGGTCAAAGTCATTTTTAGAGGTCGGATAAGTGATTAACAGTGGTTGGCAAAGTCATTACAATTGTTGGGCAAAGTCATTTCTAGAGATCGGATAAGTGATTAACAGTGGTTGGCAAAGTCATTACAATTGTTGGGCAAAGTCATTTCTAGAGATCGGATAAGTGATTAACAGTAGTTGGCAAAGTCATTACAATTGTTGGTCAAAGTTATTTTTAGATGTCGGATAAGTGATTAACAGTGGTTGGCAAAGTCATTACAATTGTTGGGCAAAGTCATTTCAAGAGGTCGGATAAGTGAATTACAGTAGTTGGCAAAGTCATTGCAATTGTTGGGCAAAGTCATTTCTAGAGATCGGATAAGTGATTAACAGTGGTTGGCAAAGTCATTGCAATTGTTGGGCAAAGTCATTTCTAGAGATCGGATAAGTGATTAACAGTGGTTGGCAAAGTCATTACAATTGTTGGTCAAAGTCATTTTTAGAGGTCGGATAAGTGATTAACAGTGGTTGGCAAAGTCATTACAATTGTTGGGCAAAGTCATTCTAGAGATCGGATAAGTGATTAACAGTAGTCGGCAAAGTCATTACAATTGTTGGTCAAAGTTATTTTTAGAGGTCGGATAAGTGATTAACAGTGGTTGGCAAAGTCATTACAATTGTTGGGCAAATTCATTTCAAGAGGTCGGATAAGTGAATTACAGTGGTAGGCAAAGTCATTACAATTGTTGGGCAAAGTCATTTCTAGAGATCGGATAAGTGATTAACAGTGGTTGGCTAAGTCATTACAATTGTTGGGCAAAGTCATTTTTAGAAGTCGGATAAAAGATTAACAGTGGTTGGCAAAGTCATTACAATTGTTGGGCAAAGTCATTTCTAGAGATCGGATAAGTGATTAACAGTGGTTGGCAAAGTCATTACAATTGTTGGGCAAAGTCATTTCTAGAGATCGGATAAGTGAATAACAGTGGTTGGCAAAGTCACTACAATTGTTGAGCAAAGTCATTTTTAGAGGTCAGATAAGTGAATTACAGTGGTTGGCAAAGTCATTACAATTGTTGGGCAAATTCATTTCTACAAATCGGATAAGTGATTAACAGTGGTTGGCAAAGTCATTAAAATTGTTGGTCAAAGTTATTTTTAGAGGTCGGATAAGTGATTCACAGTGGTTGGCAAAGTCATTACAATTGTTGGGCAAAGTCATTTTTACAGGTCGGATAAATGATTAACAGTGGTTGGCAAAGTCGTTACAATTGTTGGGCAAAGTCATTTCTAGAGGTCGGATAAGTGAATTACAGTGGTTTGCAAAGTAATTACAATTGTTGGGCAAAGTCATTTCTAGAGATCGGATAAGTGATTAACAGTGGTTGGCAAAGTCATTACAATTATGGGCAAAGTCATTTCTAGAGATCGGATAAGTGAATAACAGTGGTTGGCAAAGTCACTACAATTGTTGAGCAAAGTCATTTTTAGAGGTCGGATAAGTGATTAACAGTGGTTGGCAAAGTCATTACAATTGTTGGGCAAAGTATTTTTTGAGGTCGGATAAGTGATTAACAGTGGTTGGCAAAGTCATTACAATTGTTGGGCAAAGTCATTTTTAGAGGTCGGATAAGTGATTAACATTGGTTGGCAAAGTCATTACAATTGTTGGTCAAAGTTATTTTTAGAGTTCGTATAAGTGATTAACAGTGGTTGGCAAAGTCATTACAATTGTTGGGCAAAGTCATTTCTAGAGGTCGGATAAGTGAATTACAGAGGTTGGCAAAGTCATTACAATTGTTGGGCAAATTCATTTCTACAAATCGGATAAGTGATTAACAGTGGTTGGCAAAGTCATTACAATTGTTGGTCAAAGTTATTTTTAGAGGTCGGATAAGTGATTAACAGTGGTTGGCAAAGTCATTACAATTGTTGGGCAAAGTCATTTTTAGAGTTCGGATAAGTGATTAACAGTGGTTGGCAAAGTCATTACAATTGTTGGGCAAAGTCATTTTTAGAGTTCGGATAAATGATTAACAGTGGATGGCAAAGTCATTACAATTGTTGGGCAAAGTCATTTTTAGAGGTCGGATAAGTGATTAACAGTGGTTGGCAAAGTCATTACAATTGTTGGACAAAGTCATTTCTAGAGATCGGATAAGTGATTAACAGTGATTGGCAAAGTCATTACAATTGTTGGGCAAAGTCATTTTTAGAGGTTGGATAAGTGATTAACAGTGGTTGGCAAAGTCATTACAATTGTTGGGCAAAGTCATTTTTAGAGGTTGGATAAGTGATTAACAGTGGTTAGCAAAGTCATTACAATTGTTGGGCAAAGTCATTTTTAGAGGTCGGATAAGTGATTAACAGTGGTTGGCAAAGTCATAACAATTGTTGGGCAAAGTCATTTTTAGAGGTCGGATAAGTGAATTACAGTGGTTGGCAAAGTCATTACAATTGTTGGGCAAGGTCATTTCTACGAATCGGATAAGTGATTAACAGTGGTTGGCAAAGTCATTACAATTGTTGGTCAAAGTTATTTTAGAGGTCGGATAAGTGATTAACAGTGGTTGGCAAAGTCATTACAATTGTTGGGCAAAGTCATTTTTACAGGTCGGATAAATGATTAACAGTGGTTGGCAAAGTCGTTACAATTGTTGGGCAAAGTTATTTCTAGAGGTCGGATAAGTGAATTACAGTGGTTGGCAAAGTAATTACAATTGTTGGGCAAAGTCATTTCTGGAGATCGGATAAGTGATTAACAGTGGTTGGCAAAGTCATTACAATTGTTGGGCAAAGTATTTTTTGAGGTCAGATAAGTGAATAACAGTGGTTGGCAAAGTCATTACAATTGTTGGGCAAAGTCGTTTTAAGAGGTCGGATAAGTGATTAACAGTGGTTGGCAAAGTCATTACAATTGTTGGTCAAAGTTATTTTTAGAGGTCGGATAAGTGATTAACAGTGGTTGGCAAAGTGATTACAATTGTTGGGCAAAGTCATTTTTAGAGGTCGGATAAGTGATTAACAGTGGTTGGCAAAGTCATTACAATTGTTGGGCAAAGTCATTTTAGAGGTCGGATTAGTGATTAACAGTGGTTGGCAAAGTCATTACAATTGTTGGTCAAAGTTATTCTTAGAGGTCGGATAAGTGATTAACAGTGGTTGGCAAAGTCATTTCAATTGTTGGGCAAAGTCATTTTTTGAAGTCGGATAAGTGATTAACAGTGGTTGGCAAAGTCATTTCAATTGTCGGTCAAAGTCATTTCTAGAGATCAAATAGGTGATTAACAGTGGTTGGAAAAGTCATTACAATTGTTGGTCAAAGTTATTTTTAGAGGTCGGATAAGTGATTGACAGTGGTTGGCAAAGTCATTTCAATTGTTGGTCAAAGTTATTTTTAGAGGTCGGATAAGTGAATTACAGTGGTTGGCAAAGTAATTACAATTGTTGGGCAAAGTCATTTCTGGAGATCGGATAAGTGATTAACAGTGGTTGGCAAAGTCATTACAATTGTTGGGCAAAGTATTTTTGAGGTCAGATAAGTGAATAACAGTGGTTGGCAAAGTCATTACAATTGTTGGGCAAAGTCGTTTTAAGAGGTCGGATAAGTGATTAACAGTGGTTGGCAAAGTCATTACAATTGTTGGGCAAAGTCATTTTTAGAGTTCGGATAAGTGATTAACAGTGGTTGGCAAAGTCATTACAATTGTTGGGCAAAGTCATTTTTAGAGTTCGGATAAATGATTAACAGTGGATGGCAAAGTCATTACAATTGTTGGGCAAAGTCATTTTTAGAGGTCGGATAAGTGATTAACAGTGGTTGGCAAAGTCATTACAATTGTTGGACAAAGTCATTTCTAGAGATCGGATAAGTGATTAACAGTGATTGGCAAAGTCATTACAATTGTTGGGCAAAGTCATTTTTAGAGGTTGGATAAGTGATTAACAGTGGTTGGCAAAGTCATTACAATTGTTGGGCAAAGTCATTTTTAGAGGTTGGATAAGTGATTAACAGTGGTTAGCAAAGTCATTACAATTGTTTGGCAAAGTCATTTTTAGAGGTCGGATAAGTGATTAACAGTGGTTGGCAAAGTCATAACAATTGTTGGGCAAAGTCATTTTTAGAGGTCGGATAAGTGAATTACAGTGGTTGGCAAAGTCATTACAATTGTTGGGCAAAGTCATTTCTACAAATCGGATAAGTGATTAACAGTGGTTGGCAAAGTCATTACAATTGTTGGTCAAAGTTATTTTTAGAGGTCGGATAAGTGATTAACAGTGGTTGGCAAAGTCATTACAATTGTTGGGCAAAGTATTTTTTGAGGTCAGATAAGTGAATAACAGTGGTTGGCAAAGTCATTACAATTGTTGGGCAAAGTCGTTTTAAGAGGTCGGATAAGTGATTAACAGTGGTTGGCAAAGTCATTACAATTGTTGGGCAAAGTCATTTTTAGAGTTCGGATAAGTGATTAACAGTGGTTGGCAAAGTCATTACAATTGTTGGGCAAAGTCATTTTTAGAGTTCGGATAAATGATTAACAGTGGATGGCAAAGTCATTACAATTGTTGGGCAAAGTCATTTTTAGAGGTCGGATAAGTGATTAACAGTGGTTGGCAAAGTCATTACAATTGTTGGACAAAGTCATTTCTAGAGATCGGATAAGTGATTAACAGTGATTGGCAAAGTCATTACAATTGTTGGGCAAAGTCATTTTTAGAGGTTGGATAAGTGATTAACAGTGGTTGGCAAAGTCATTACAATTGTTGGGCAAAGTCATTTTTAGAGGTTGGATAAGTGATTAACAGTGGTTAGCAAAGTCATTACAATTGTTTGGCAAAGTCATTTTTAGAGGTCGGATAAGTGATTAACAGTGGTTGGCAAAGTCATAACAATTGTTGGGCAAAGTCATTTTTAGAGGTCGGATAAGTGAATTACAGTGGTTGGCAAAGTCATTACAATTGTTGGGCAAAGTCATTTCTACAAATCGGATAAGTGATTAACAGTGGTTGGCAAAGTCATTACAATTGTTGGTCAAAGTTATTTTTAGAGGTCGGATAAGTGATTAACAGTGGTTGGCAAAGTCATTACAATTGTTGGGCAAAGTCATTTTTACAGGTCGGATAAATGATTAACAGTGGTTGGCAAAGTCGTTACAATTGTTGGGCAAAGTTATTTCTAGAGGTCGGATAAGTGAATTACAGTGGTTGGCAAAGTCATTACAATTGTTGGTCAAAGTTATTTTTAGAGGTCGGATAAGTGATTAACAGTGGTTGGCAAAGTCATTACAATTGTTTGGCAAAGTCATTTTTACAGGTCGGATAAATGATTAACAGTGGTTGGCAAAGTCGTTACAATTGTTGGGCAAAGTTATTTCTAGAGGTCGGATAAGTGAATTACAGTGGTTGGCAAAGTAATTACAATTGTTGGGCAAAGTCATTTCTGGAGATCGGATAAGTGATTAACAGTGGTTGGCAAAGTCATTACAATTGTTGGGCAAAGTATTTTTTGAGGTCAGATAAGTGAATAACAGTGGTTGGCAAAGTCATTACAATTGTTGGGCAAAGTCGTTTTAAGAGGTCGGATAAGTGATTAACAGTGGTTGGCAAAGTCATTACAATTGTTGGTCAAAGTTATTTTTAGAGGTCGGATAAGTGATTAACAGTGGTTGGCAAAGTGATTACAATTGTTGGGCAAAGTCATTTTTAGAGGTCGGATAAGTGATTAACAGTGGTTGGCAAAGTCATTACAATTGTTGGGCAAAGTCATTTTTAGAGGTCGGATTAGTGATTAACAGTGGTTGGCAAAGTCATTACAATTGTTGGTCAAAGTTATTCTTAGAGGTCGGATAAGTGATTAACAGTGGTTGGCAAAGTCATTTCAATTGTTGGGCAAAGTCATTTTTTGAAGTCGGATAAGTGATTAACAGTGGTTGGCAAAGTCATTTCAATTGTTGGTCAAAGTCATTTCTAGAGATCAAATAAGTGATTAACAGTGGTTGGAAAAGTCATTACAATTGTTGGTCAAAGTTATTTTTAGAGGTCGGATAAGTGATTGACAGTGGTTGGCAAAGTCATTTCAATTGTTGGTCAAAGTTATTTTTAGAGGTCGGATAAGTGATTAACAGTGGTTGGCAAAGCCATTACAATTGTTGGGCAAAGTCATTTCTAGAGGTCGGATAAGTGATAAACAGTGGTTGGCAAAGTCATTACAATTGATGGGCAAAGTCATTTCTAGAGATCGGATAAGTGATTAACAGTGGTTGGCAAAGTCATTACAATTGTTGGGCAAAGTCATTTTTAGAGGTCGGATAAGTGATTAACAGTGGTTGGCAAAGTCATTACAATTGTTGGGCAAAGTCATTTTTAGTTGTTGGATAAGTGATTAACAGTGGTTGGCAAAGTCATTACAATTGTTGGGCAAAGTCATTTCTAGAAATCGGATAAGTGATTAACAGTGGTAAGCAAAGTCATTACAATTGTTGGTCAAAGTCATTTCTAGAGGTCGGATAAGTGAATTACAGTGGTTGGCAAAGTAATTACAATTGTTGGGCAAAGTCATTTCTAGAGATCGGATAAGTGATTAACAGTGGTTGGCAAAGTCATTACAATTGTGGGTCAAAGTTATTTTTAGAGGTCGGATAAGTGATTAACAGTGGTTGGCAAAGTCATTGCAATTGTTGGGCAAAGTCATTTCTAGAGATCGGATAAGTGATTAACAGTGGTTGGCAAAGTCATTACAATTGTTGGTCAAAGTCATTTCTAGAGATCGGATAAGTGATTAACAGTGGTTGGCAAAGTCATTACAATTGTTGGGCAAAGTCATTTCAAGAGGTCGGATAAGTGAATTACAGTGGTTGGCAAAGTCATTACAATTGTTGGGCAAAGTCATTTCTAGAGATCGGATAAGTGATTAACAGTGGTTGGCAAAGTCATTACAATTGTTGGGCAAAGTCATTTTTACAGGTCGGATAAATGATTAACAGTGGTTGGCAAAGTCGTTACAATTGTTGGGCAAAGTCATTTCTAGAGGTCGGATAAGTGAATTACAGTGGTTGGCAAAGTAATTACAATTGTTGGGCAAAGTATTTTTTGAGGTCAGATAAGTGAATAACAGTGGTTGGCAAAGTCATTACAATTGTTGGGCAAAGTCGTTTTAAGAGGTCGGATAAGTGATTAACAGTGGTTGGCAAAGTCATTACAATTGTTGGGCAAAGTCGTTTTAAGAGGTCGGATAAGTGATTAACAGTTGTTGGCAAAGTCATTACAATTGTTGGTCAAAGTTATTTTAGAGGTCGGATAAGTGATTAACAGTGGTTGGCAAAGTGATTACAATTGTTGGGCAAAGTCATTTTTAGAGGTCGGATAAGTGATTAACAGTGGTTGGCAAAGTCATTACAATTTTTGGGCAAAGTCATTTTAGAGGTCGGATTAGTGATTAACAGTGGTTGGCAAAGTCATTACAATTGTTGGTCAAAGTTATTCTTAGAGGTCGGATAAGTGATTAACAGTGGTTGGCAATGTCATTTCAATTGTTGGGCAAAGTCATTTTTTGAAGTCGGATAAGTGATTAATAGTGGTTGGCAAAGTCATTTCAATTGTTGGTCAAAGTCATTTCTAGAGATCGGATAAGTGATTAACAGTGGTTGGCAAAGTCATTACAATTGTTGGGCAAAGTCATTTTTAGAGGTCGGATAAGTGATAAACAGTGGTTGGCAAAGTCATTACAATTGATGGGCAAAGTCATTTCTAGAGATCGGATAAGTGATTAACAGTGGTTGGCAAAGTCATTACAATTGTTGGGCAAAGTCATTTTTAGAGGTCGGATAAGTGATTAACAGTGGTTGGCAAAGTCATTACAATTGTTGGGCAAAGTCATTTTTAGTTGTTGGATAAGTGATTAACAGTGGTTGGCAAAGTCATTACAATTGTTGGGCAAAGTCATTTCTAGAAATCGGATAAGTGATTAACAGTGGTAAGCAAAGTCATTACAATTGTTGGTCAAAGTCATTTCTAGAGGTCGGATAAGTGAATTACAGTGGTTGGCAAAGTAATTACAATTGTTGGGCAAAGTCATTTCTAGAGATCGGATAAGTGATTAACAGTGGTTGGCAAAGTCATTACAATTGTGGGTCAAAGTTATTTTAAGAGGTCGGATAAGTGATTAACAGTGGTTGGCAAAGTCATTGCAATTGTTGGGCAAAGTCATTTCTAGAGATCGGATAAGTGATTAACAGTGGTTGGCAAAGTCATTACAATTGTTGGTCAAAGTCATTTTTAGAGGTCGGATAAGTGATTAACAGTGGTTGGCAAAGTCATTACAATTGTTGGGCAAAGTCATTTCTAGAGATCCGATAAGTGATTAACAGTGGTTGGCAAAGTCATTACAATTGTTGGTCAAAGTTATTTTTAGAGGTCGGATAAGTGATTAACAGTGGTTGGCAAAGTCATTACAATTGTTGGGCAAAGTCATTTCAAGAGGTCGGATAAGTGAATTACAGTGGTTGGCAAAGTCATTACAATTGTTGGGCAAAGTCATTTCTAGAGATCGGATAAGTGATTAACAGTGGTTGGCAAAGTCATTACAATTGTTGGGCAAAGTCATTTTTACAGGTCGGATAAATGATTAACAGTGGTTGGCAAAGTAATTACAATTGTTGGGCAAAGTCATTTCTGGAGATTGGATAAGTGATTAACAGTGGTTGGCAAAGTCATTACAATTGTTGGGCAAAGTATTTTTTGAGGTCAGATAAGTGAATAACAGTGGTTGGCAAAGTCATTACAATTGTTGGGCAAAGTCGTTTTAAGAGGTCGGATAAGTGATTAACAGTGGTTGGCAAAGTCATTACAATTGTTGGTCAAAGTTATTTTTAGAGATCGGATAAGTGATTAACAGTGGTTGGCAAAGTCATTACAATTGTTGGGCAAAGTCATTTTTAGAGGTCGGATAAGTGATTAACAGTGGTTGGCAAAGTCATTACAATTGTTGGGCAAAGTCATTTTTAGTTGTTGGATAAGTGATTAACAGTGGTTGGCAAAGTCATTACAATTGTTGGTCAAAGTTATTTTTAGAGGTCGGATAAGTGATTAACAGTGGTTGGCAAAGTCATTACAATTGTTGGGCAAAGTCATTTCAAGAGGTCGGATAAGTGAATTACAGTGGTTGGCAAAGTCATTACAATTGTTGGGCAAAGTCATTTCTAGAGATCGGATAAGTGATTAACAGTGGTTGGCAAAGTCATTACAATTGTTGGGCAAAGTCATTTTTACAGGTCGGATAAATGATTAACAGTGGTTGGCAAAGTAATTACAATTGTTGGGCAAAGTCATTTCTGGAGATTGGATAAGTGATTAACAGTGGTTGGCAAAGTCATTACAATTGTTGGGCAAAGTATTTTTGAGGTCAGATAAGTGAATAACAGTGGTTGGCAAAGTCATTACAATTGTTGGGCAAAGTCGTTTTAAGAGGTCGGATAAGTGATTAACAGTGGTTGGCAAAGTCATTACAATTGTTGGTCAAAGTTATTTTTAGAGGTCGGATAAGTGATTAACAGTGGTTGGCAAAGTCATTACAATTGTTGGGCAAAGTCATTTCAAGAGGTCGGATAAGTGAATTACAGTGGTTGGCAAAGTCATTACAATTGTTGGGCAAAGTCATTTCTAGAGATCGGATAAGTGATTAACAGTGGTTGGCAAAGTCATTACAATTGTTGGCAAAGTCATTTTTACAGGTCGGATAAATGATTAACAGTGGTTGGCAAAGTAATTACAATTGTTGGGCAAAGTCATTTCTGGAGATTGGATAAGTGATTAACAGTGGTTGGCAAAGTCATTACAATTGTTGGGCAAAGTATTTTTTGAGGTCAGATAAGTGAATAACAGTGGTTGGCAAAGTCATTACAATTGTTGGGCAAAGTCGTTTTAAGAGGTCGGATAAGTGATAAACAGTGGTTGGCAAAGTCATTACAATTGTTGGTCAAAGTTATTTTTAGAGGTCGGATAAGTGATTAACAGTGGTTGGCAAAGTGATTACAATTGTTGGGCAAAGTCATTTTTAGAGGTCGGATAAGTGATTAACAGTGGTTGGCAAAGTCATTACAATTGTTGGGCAAAGTCATTTTTAGAGGTCGGATTAGTGATTAACAGTGGTTGGCAAAGTCATTACAATTGTTGGTCAAAGTTATTTTTAGATGTCGGATAAGTGATTAAGAGTTGCTGGCAAAGTCGTTACAATTGTTGGGCAAAGTCATTTCTAGAGATCAGATAAGTGATTGACAGTGGTTGGCAAAGTGATTACAATTGTTGGGCAAAGTCATTTTTAGAGGTCGGATAAGTGATTAACAGTGGTTGGCAAAGTCATTACAATTGTTGGTCAAAGTTATTCTTAGAGGTCGGATAAGTGATTAACAGTGGTTGGCAAAGTCATTTCAATTATTGGGCAAAGTCATTTTTTGAAGTCGGATAAGTGATTAATAGTGGTTGGCAAAGTCATTTCAATTGTTGGTCAAAGTCATTTCTAGAGATCGGATAAGTGATTAACAGTGGTTGGCAAAGTCATTACAATTGTTGGGCAAAGTCATTTTTAGAGGTCGGATAAGTGATTAACAGTGGTTGGCAAAGTCATTACAATTGTTGGGCAAAGTCATTTTTAGAGGTTGGATAAGTGATTAACAGTGGTTGGCAAAGTCATTACAATTGTTGGGCAAAGTCATTTCTAGAAATCGGATAAGTGATTAACAGTGGTTTGCAAAGTCGTTACAATTGTTGGGCAAAGTCATTTCTAGAGGTCGGATAAGTGATTAACAGTGGTTGGCAAAGTCATTACAATTGTTGGGCAAAGTCGTTTTAAGAGGTCGGATAAGTGATTAACAGTGGTTGGCAAAGTCATTACAATTGTTGGTCAAAGTTATTTTTAGAGGTCGGATAAGTGATTAACAGTGGTTGGCAAAGTGATTACAATTGTTGGGCAAAGTCATTTTTAGTGGTCGGATAAGTGATTAACAGTGGTTGGCAAAGTCATTACGATTGTTGGGCAAAGTCATTTTTAGAGGTCGGATTAGTGATTAACAGTGGTTGGCAAAGTCATTACAATTGTTGGTCAAAGTTATTCTTAGAGGTCGGATAAGTGATTAACAGTGGTTGGCAAAGTCATTTCAATTGTTGGGCAAAGTCATTTTTTGAAGTCGGATAAGTGATTAACAGTGGTTGGCAAAGTCATTACAATTGATGGGCAAAGTCATTTCTAGAGATCGGATAAGTGATTAACAGTGGTTGGCAAAGTCATTACAATTGTTGGGCAAAGTCATTTTTAGAGGTCGGATAAGTGATTAACAGTGGTTGGCAAAGTCATTACAATTGTTGGGCAAAGTCATTTTTAGAGGTTGGATAAGTGATTAACAGTGGTTGGCAAAGTCATTACAATTGTTGGGCAAAGTCATTTCTAGAAATCGGATAAGTGATTAACAGTGGTTTGCAAAGTCGTTACAATTGTTGGGCAAAGTCATTTCTAGAGGTCGGATAAGTGAATTACAGTGGTTGCCAAAGTAATTACAATTGTTGGGCAAAGTCATTTCTAGAGATCGGATAAGTGATTAACAGTGGTAAGCAAAGTCATTACAATTGTTGGTCAAAGTTATTTTTAGATATCCGATAAGTGATTAACAGTGGTTGGCAAAGTCATTACAATTGTTGGGCAAAGTCATTTCTAGAGATCGGATAAGTGATTAACAGTGGTTGGCAAAGTCATTACAATTGTGGGTCAAAGTTATTTTTAGAGGTCGGATAAGTGA
Organism: Brachionus asplanchnoidis; assembly: GCA_025491095.1. Classification (NCBI taxonomy): domain Eukaryota; kingdom Metazoa; phylum Rotifera; class Eurotatoria; order Ploima; family Brachionidae; genus Brachionus; species Brachionus asplanchnoidis. Next base: position 50,403 of record JAILYF010000244.1, read on the forward strand.
TTAACAGTGGTTGGCAAAGTCATTTCAATTGTTGGTCAAAGTCATTTCTAGAGATCGGATAAGTGATTAACAGTGGTTGGCAAAGTCATTACAATTGTTGGGCAAAGTCATTTTAGAGGTCGGATAAGTGATTAACAGTGGTTGGCAAAGTCATTACAATTGTTGGGCTAAGTCATTTTTAGAGGTTGGATAAGTGATTAACAGTGGTTGGCAAAGTCATTACAATTGTTGGGCAAAGTCATTTCTAGAAATCGGATAAGTGATTAACAGTGGTTTGCAAAGTCGTTACAATTGTTGGGCAAAGTCATTTCTAGAGGTCGGATAAGTGATTAACAGTGGTTGGCAAAGTCATTACAATTGTTGGGCAAAGTCATTTCTAGAGATCGGATAAGTGATTAACAGTGGTTGGCAAAGTCATTACAATTGTTTGTCAAAGTCATTTCTAGAGATCGGATAAGTGATTAACAGTGGTTGGCAAAGTATTTACAATTGTTGGTCAAAGTCATTTTAGAGGTCGGATAAGTGATTAACAGTGGTTGGCAAAGTCATTACAATTGTTGGGCAAAGTCATTTCTAGAGATCGGATAAGTGATTAACAGTGGTTGGCAAAGTCTTTACAATTGTTGGGCAAAGTCATTTCTAGAGATCGGATCAGTGATTAACAGTGGTTGGCAATGTCATTACAATTGTTGGTCAAAGTTATTTTTAGATGTCGGATAAGTGATTAAGAGTTGCTGGCAAAGTCGTTACAATTGTTCGGCAAAGTCATTTCTAGAGATCAGATAAGTGATTAACAGTGGTTGGCAAAGTCATTACAATTGTTGGGCAAAGTCATTTCTAGAGATCGGATAAGTGATTAACAGTGGTTGGCAAAGTCATTACAATTGTTGGGCAAAGTCATTTTGAGAGGTCGGATAAGTGATTAACAGTGATTGGCAAAGTCATTACAATTGTTTGGCAAAGTCATTTCTAGAGATCGGATAAGTGATTAACAGTGGTTGGCAAAGTCATTACAATTGTTGGGCAAAGTCATTTCTAGAGATCGGATAAGTGATTAACAGTGGTTGGCAAAGTCATTACAATTGTTGGGCAAAGTCATTTTTTGAAGTCGGATAAGTGATTAACAGTGGTTGGCAAAGTCATTACAATTGTTGGGCAAAGTCATTTTGAGAGGTCGGATAAGTGATTAACAGTGATTGGCAAAGTCATTACAATTGTTTGTCAAAGTCATTTCTAGAGATCGGATAAGTGATTAACAGTGGTTGGCAAAGTATTTACAATTGTTGGTCAAAGTCATTTTAGAGGTCGGATAAGTGATTAACAGTGGTTGGCAAAGTCATTACAATTGTTGGGCAAAGTCATTTCTAGAGATCGGATAAGTGATTAACAGTGGTTGGCAAAGTCTTTACAATTGTTGGGCAAAGTCATTTCTAGAGATCGGATCAGTGATTAACAGTGGTTGGCAATGTCATTACAATTGTTGGTCAAAGTTATTTTAGATGTCGGATAAGTGATTAAGAGTTGGTGGCAAAGTCGTTACAATTGTTGGGCAAAGTCATTTCTAGAGATCAGATAAGTGATTAACAGTGGTTGGCAAAGTCATTACAATTGTTGGGCAAAATCATTTCTAGAGATCGGATAAGTGATTAACAGTGGTTGGCAAAGTCATTACAATTGTTGGGCAAAGTCATTTCTAGAGATCGGATAAGTGATTAACAGTGATTGGCAAAGTCATTACAATTGTTTGGCAAAGTCATTTCTAGAGATCGGATAAGTGATTAACAGTGGTTGGCAAAGTCATTACAATTGTTGGGCAAAGTCATTTCTAGAGATCGGATAAGTGATTAACAGTGGTTGGCAAAGTCATTACAATTGTTGGGCAAAGTCATTTCTAGAGATCGGATAAGTGATTAACAGTGGTTGGCAAAGTCATTACAATTGTTGGGCAAAGTCATTTCTAGAGATCGGATAAGTGATTAACAGTGGTTGGCAAAGTCTTTACAATTGTTGGGCAAAGTCATTTCTAGAGATCGGATCAGTGATTAACAGTGGTTGGCAAAGTCATTACAATTGTTGGGCAAAATCATTTCTAGAGATCGGATAAGTGATTAACAGTGGTTGGCAAAGTCATTACAATTGTTGGGCAAAGTCATTTCTAGAGATCGGATAAGTGATTAACAGTGATTGGCAAAGTCATTACAATTGTTTGGCAAAGTCATTTCTAGAGATCGGATAAGTGATTAACAGTGGTTGGCAAAGTCATTACAATTGTTGGGCAAAGTCATTTCTAGAGATCGGATAAGTGATTAACAGTGGTTGGCAAAGTCATTACAATTGTTGGGCAAAGTCATTTCTAGAGATCGGATAAGTGATTAACAGTGGTTGGCAAAGTCATTACAATTGTTGGGCAAAGTCATTTCTAGAGATCGGATAAGTGATTAACAGTGGTTGGCAAAGTCTTTACAATTGTTGGGCAAAGTCATTTCTAGAGATCGGATCAGTGATTAACAGTGGTTGGCAATGTCATTACAATTGTTGGTCAAAGTTATTTTTAGATGTCGGATAAGTGATTAAGAGTTGCTGGCAAAGTCGTTACAATTGTTGGGCAAAGTCATTTCTAGAGATCAGATAAGTGATTAACAGTGGTTGGCAAAGTCATTACAATTGTTGGGCAAAGTCATTTCTAGAGATCGGATAAGTGATTAACAGTGGTTGGCAAAGTCATTACAATTGTTGGGCAAAGTCACTTTTAGAGGTCGGATAAGTGATTAACAGTGATTGGCAAAGTCATTACAATTGTTGGGCAAAGTCATTTCTAGAGATCGGATAAGTGATTAACAGTGGTTGGCAAAGTCATTACAATTGTTGGGCAAAGTCATTTCTAGAGATCGGATAAGTGATTAACAGTGATTGGCAAAGTCATTACAATTGTTTGGCAAAGTCATTTCTAGAGATCGGATATGTGATTAACAGTGGTTGGCAAAGTCATTACAATTGTTGGGCAAAGTCATTTTTTGAAGTCGGATAAGTGATTAACAGTGGTTGGCAAAGTCATTACAATTGTTGGGCAAAGTCATTTTGAGAGGTCGGATAAGTGATTAACAGTAGTTGGCAAAGTCATTACAATTGTTGGTCAAAGTTATTTTTAGTTGTCGGATAAGTGATTAACAGTGGTTGGCAAAGTCATTACAATTGTTGGGCAAAGTCATTTCTAGTAATCGGATAAGTGATTAACAGTGGTTGGCAAAGTCATTCCAATTGTGGGTCAAAGTTATTTTTAGAGGTCGGATAAGTGATTAACAGTGGTTGGCAAAGTCATTGCAATTGTTGGGCAAAGTCATTTCTAGAGATCGGATAAGTAATTAACAGTGGTTGGCAAAGTCATTTCAATTGTTGGTCGAAGTCATTTTTAGAGGTCGGATAAGTGATTAACAGTGGTTGGCAAAGTCATTACAATTGTTGGGCAAAGTCATTTCTAGAGATCGGATAAGAGATTAACAGTGGTTGGCAAAGTCATTACAATTGTTGGTCAAAGTTATTTTTAGAGGTCGGATAAGTGATTAACAGTGGTTGGCAAAGTCATTACAATTGTTGGGCAAAGCCATTTCAAGAGGTCGGATAAGTGAATACAGTGGTTGGCAAAGTCATTACAATTGTTGGGCAAAGTCATTTCTAGAGATCGGATAAGTGATTAACAGTGGTTGGCAAAGTCATTACAATTGTTGGTCAAAGTTATTTTTAGAGGTCGGATAAGTGATTAACAGTGGTTGGCAAAGTCATTGCAATTGTTGGGCAAAGTCATTTCTAGAGATCGGATAAGTGATTAACAGTGGTTGGCAAAGTATTTACAATTGTTGGTCAAAGTCATTTTTAGAGGTCGGATAAGTGATTAACAGTGGTTGGCAAAGTCATCACAATTGTTGGTCAAAGTTATTTTTAGATGTCGGATAAGTGATTAAGAGTTGCTGGCAAAGTCGTTACAATTGTTGGGCAAAGTCATTTCTAGAGATCAGATAAGTGATTAACAGTGGTTGGCAAAGTATTTACAATTGTTGGTCAAAGTCATTTTTAGAGGTCGGATAAGTGATTAACAGTGGTTGGCAAAGTCATCACAATTGTTGGGCAAAGTCATTTCTAGAGATCGGATAAGTGATTAACAGTGGTTGGCAAAGTCATTACAATTGTTGGTCAAAGTCATTTCTAGAGATCGGATAAGTGATTAACAGTGGTTGGCAAAGTATTTACAATTGTTGGTCAAAGTCATTTTTAGAGGTCGGATAAGTGATTAACAGTGGTTGGCAAAGTCATTACAATTGTTGGGCAAAGTCATTTCTAGAGATCGGATAAGTGATTAACAGTGGTTGGCAAAGTCTTTACAATTGTTGGGCAAAGTCATTTCTAGAGATCGGATCAGTGATTAACAGTGGTTGGCAATGTCATTACAATTGTTGGTCAAAGTTATTTTTAGATGTCGGATAAGTGATTAAGAGTTGCTGGCAAAGTCGTTACAATTGTTGGGCAAAGTCATTTCTAGAGATCAGATAAGTGATTAACAGTGGTTGGCAAAGTCATTACAATTGTTGGGCAAAGTCATTTCTAGAGATCGGATAAGTGATTAACAGTGGTTGGCAAAGTCATTACAATTGTTGGGCAAAGTCATTTTTAGAGGTCGGATAAGTGATTAACAGTGGTTGGCAAAGTCATTACAATTGTTGGGCAAAATCATTTCTAGAGATCGGATAAGTGATTAACAGTGGTTGGCAAAGTCATTACAATTGTTGGGCAAAGTCATTTCTAGAGATCGGATAAGTGATTAACAGTGATTGGCAAAGTCATTACAATTGTTTGGCAAAGTCATTTCTAGAGATCGGATAAGTGATTAACAGTGGTTGGCAAAGTCATTACAATTGTTGGGCAAAGTCATTTCTAGAGATCGGATAAGTGATTAACAGTGGTTGGCAAAGTCATTACAATTGTTGGGCAAAGTCATTTTTTGAAGTCGGATAAGTGATTAACAGTGGTTGGCAAAGTCATTACAATTGTTGGGCAAAGTCATTTTGAGAGGTCGGATAAGTGATCAACTGTAGTTGGCAAAGTCATTACAATTGTTGGTCAAAGTTATTTCTACAGATCGGATCAGTGATTAACAGTGGTTGGCAAAGTCATTACAATTGTTGGTCAAAGTTATTTTAAGATGTCGGATAAGTGATTAAGAGTAGCTGGCAAAGTCGTTACAATTGTTGGGCAAAGTCATTTCTAGAGATCGGATAAGTGATTAACAGTGGTTGGCAAAGTCATTACAATTGTTGGTCAAAGTTATTTTTAGAGATCGGATAAGTGATTAACAGTGGTTGGCAAAGTCATTACAATTGTTGGGCAAAGTTATTTTTAGAGGTCGTATAAGTGATTAACAGTGGTTGGCAAAGTCATTTCAATTGTTGGGCAAAGTCATTTCTAGAGATCGGATAAGTGATTAACAGTGGTTGGCAAAGTCATTACAATTGTTGGGCAAAGTCATTTTTAGAGGTCGGATAAGTGATTAACAGTGGTTGGCAAAGTCATTACAATTGTTGGGCAAAGTCATTTCTAGAGATCGGATAAGTGATTAACAGTGGTTGGCAAAGTCATTACAATTGTTGGGCAAAGTCATTTTTTGAAGTCGGATAAGTGATTAACAGTGGTTGGCAAAGTCATTACAATTGTTGGGCAAAGTCATTTTGAGAGGTCGGATAAGTGATTAACAGTAGTTGGCAAAGTCATTACAATTGTTGGTCAAAGTTATTTCTTGAGATCGGATCAGTGATTAACAGTGGTTGGCAAAGTCATTACAATTGTTGGTCAAAGTTATTTTAGATGTCGGATAAGTGATTAAGAGTAGCTGGCAAAGTCGTTACAATTGTTGGGCAAAGTCATTTCTAGAGATCGGATAAGTGATTAACAGTGGTTGGCAAAGTCATTACAATTGTTGGGCAAAGTCATTTCTAGAGATCGGATAAGTGATTAACAGTGATTGGCAAAGTCATTACAATTGTTTGGCAAAGTCATTTCTAGAGATCGGATATGTGATTAACAGTGGTTGGCAAAGTCATTACAATTGTTGGGCAAAGTCATTTTTTGAAGTCGGATAAGTGATTAACAGTGGTTAGCAAAGTCATTACAATTGTTGGGGCAAAGTCATTTTGAGAGGTCGGATAAGTGATTAACAGTAGTTGGCAAAGTCATTACAATTGTTGGTCAAAGTTATTTTTAGTTGTCGGATAAGTGATTAACAGTGGTTGGCAAAGTCATTACAATTGTTGGGCAAAGTCATTTCTAGTAATCGGATAAGTGATTAACAGTGGTTGGCAAAGTCATTCCAATTGTGGGTCAAAGTTATTTTTAGAGGTCGGATAAGTGATTAACAGTGGTTGGCAAAGTCATTGCAATTGTTGGGCAAAGTCATTTCTAGAGATCGGATAAGAGATTAACAGTGGTTGGCAAAGTCATTACAATTGTTGGTCAAAGTTATTTTTAGAGGTCGGATAAGTGATTAACAGTGGTTGGCAAAGTCATTACAATTGTTGGGCAAAGTCATTTCAAGAGGTCGGATAAGTGAATTACAGTGGTTGGCAAAGTCATTACAATTGTTGGGCAAAGTCATTTCTAGAGATCGGATAAGTGATTAACAGTGGTTGGCAAAGTCATTACAATTGTTGGTCAAAGTTATTTTTAGAGGTCGGATAAGTGATTAACAGTGGTTGGCAAAGTCATTGCAATTGTTGGGCAAAGTCATTTCTAGAGATCGGATAAGTGATTAACAGTGGTTGGCAAAGTATTTACAATTGTTGGTCAAAGTCATTTTTAGAGGTCGGATAAGTGATTAACAGTGGTTGGCAAAGTCATCACAATTGTTGGGCAAAGTCATTTCTAGAGATCGGATAAGTGATTAACAGTGGTTGGCAAAGTCATTACAATTGTTGGGCAAAGTCATTTCTAGAGATCGGATCAGTGATTAACAGTGGTTGGCAATGTCATTACAATTGTTGGTCAAAGTTATTTTTAGATGTCGGATAAGTGATTAAGAGTACCTGGCAAAGTATTTACAATTGTTGGTCAAAGTCATTTTTAGAGGTCGGATAAGTGATTAACAGTGGTTGGCAAAGTCATTACAATTGTTGGGCAAAGTCATTTCTAGAGATCGGATAAGAGATTAACAGTGGTTGGCAAAGTTATTACAATTGTTGGTCAAAGTTATTTTTAGAGGTCGGATAAGTGATTAACAGTGGTTGGCAAAGTCATTACAATTGTTGGGCAAAGTCATTTCAAGAGGTCGGATAAGTGAATTACAGTGGCTGGCAAAGTCATTACAATTGTTGGGCAAAGTCATTTCTAGAGATCGGATAAGTGATTAACAGTGGTTGGCAAAGTCATTACAATTGTTGGTCAAAGTTATTTTTAGAGGTCGGATAAGTGATTAACAGTGGTTGGCAAAGTCATTGCAATTGTTGGGCAAAGTCATTTCTAGAGATCGGATAAGTGATTAACAGTGGTTGGCAAAGTATTTACAATTGTTGGTCAAAGTCATTTTAGAGGTCGGATAAGTGATTAACAGTGGTTGGCAAAGTCATCACAATTGTTGGGCAAAGTCATTTCTAGAGATCGGATAAGTGATTAACAGTGGTTGGCAAAGTCATTACAATTGTTGGGCAAAGTCATTTCTAGAGATCGGATCAGTGATTAACAGTGGTTGGCAAAGTCATTTCAATTGTTGGTCGAAGTCATTTTTAGAGGTCGGATAAGTGATTAACAGTGGTTGGCAAAGTCATTACAATTGTTGGGCAAAGTCATTTCTAGAGATCGGATAAGAGATTAACAGTGGTTGGCAAAGTCATTACAATTGTTGGTCAAAGTTATTTTTAGAGGTCGGATAAGTGATTAACAGTGGTTGGCAAAGTCATTGCAATTGTTGGGCAAAGTCATTTCTAGAGATCGGATAAGTAATTAACAGTGGTTGGCAAAGTCATTCAATTGTTGGTCGAAGTCATTTTAGAGGTCGGATAAGTGATTAACAGTGGTTGGCAAAGTCATTACAATTGTTGGGCAAAGTCATTTCTAGAGATCGGATAAGAGATTAACAGTGGTTGGCAAAGTCATTACAATTGTTGGTCAAAGTTATTTTTAGAGGTCGGATAAGTGATTAACAGTGGTTGGCAAAGTCATTACAATTGTTGGGCAAAGTCATTTCAAGAGGTCGGATAAGTGAATTACAGTGGTTGGCAAAGTCATTACAATTGTTGGGCAAAGTCATTTCTAGAGATCGGATAAGTGATTAACAGTGGTTGGCAAAGTCATTACAATTGTTGGTCAAAGTTATTTTTAGAGGTCGGATAAGTGATTAACAGTGGTTGGCAAAGTCATTGCAATTGTTGGGCAAAGTCATTTCTAGAGATCGGATAAGTGATTAACAGTGGTTGGCAAAGTATTTACAATTGTTGGTCAAAGTCATTTTTAGAGGTCGGATAAGTGATTAACAGTGGTTGGCAAAGTCATCACAATTGTTGGGCAAAGTCATTTCTAGAGATCGGATAAGTGATTAACAGTGGTTGGCAAAGTCATTACAATTGTTGGGCAAAGTCATTTCTAGAGATCGGATAAGTGATTAACAGTGGTTGGCAAAGTATTTACAATTGTTGGTCAAAGTCATTTTTAGAGGTCGGATAAGTGATTAACAGTGGTTGGCAAAGTCATCACAATTGTTGGGCAAAGTCATTTCTAGAGATCGGATAAGTGATTAACAGTGGTTGGCAAAGTCATTACAATTGTTGGTCAAAGTCATTTCTAGAGATCGGATAAGTGATTAACAGTGGTTGGCAAAGTATTTACAATTGTTGGTCAAAGTCATTTTTAGAGGTCGGATAAGTGATTAACAGTGGTTGGCAAAGTCATTACAATTGTTGGGCAAAGTCATTTCTAGAGATCGGATAAGTGATTAACAGTGGTTGGCAAAGTCTTTACAATTGTTGGGCAAAGTCATTTCTAGAGATCGGATCAGTGATTAACAGTGGTTGGCAATGTCATTACAATTGTTGGTCAAAGTTATTTTTAGATGTCGGATAAGTGATTAAGAGTTGCTGGCAAAGTCGTTACAATTGTTGGGCAAAGTCATTTCTAGAGATCAGATAAGTGATTAACAGTGGTTGGCAAAGTCATACAATTGTTGGGCAAAGTCATTTCTAGAGATCGGATAAGTGATTAACAGTGGTTGGCAAAGTCATTACAATTGTTGGGCAAAGTCATTTTTAGAGGTCGGATAAGTGATTAACAGTGGTTGGCAAAGTCATTACAATTGTTGGGCAAAATCATTTCTAGAGATCGGATAAGTGATTAACAGTGGTTGGCAAAGTCATTACAATTGTTGGGCAAAGTCATTTCTAGAGATCGGATAAGTGATTAACAGTGATTGGCAAAGTCATTACAATTGTTTGGCAAAGTCATTTCTAGAGATCGGATAAGTGATTAACAGTGGTTGGCAAAGTCATTACAATTGTTGGGCAAAGTCATTTCTAGAGATCGGATAAGTGATTAACAGTGGTTGGCAAAGTCATTACAATTGTTGGGCAAAGTCATTTTTTGAAGTCGGATAAGTGATTAACAGTGGTTGGCAAAGTCATTACAATTGTTGGGCAAAGTCATTTTGAGAGGTCGGATAAGTGATCAACTGTAGTTGGCAAAGTCATTACAATTGTTGGTCAAAGTTATTTCTACAGATCGGATCAGTGATTAACAGTGGTTGGCAAAGTCATTACAATTGTTGGTCAAAGTTATTTTAAGATGTCGGATAAGTGATTAAGAGTAGCTGGCAAAGTCGTTACAATTGTTGGGCAAAGTCATTTCTAGAGATCGGATAAGTGATTAACAGTGGTTGGCAAAGTCATTACAATTGTTGGTCAAAGTTATTTTTAGAGATCGGATAAGTGATTAACAGTGGTTGGCAAAGTCATTACAATTGTTGGGCAAAGTTATTTTTAGAGGTCGTATAAGTGATTAACAGTGGTTGGCAAAGTCATTTCAATTGTTGGGCAAAGTCATTTCTAGAGATCGGATAAGTGATTAACAGTGGTTGGCAAAGTCATTACAATTGTTGGGCAAAGTCATTTTTAGAGGTCGGATAAGTGATTAACAGTGGTTGGCAAGTCATTACAATTGTTGGGCAAAGTCATTTCTAGAGATCGGATAAGTGATTAACAGTGGTTGGCAAAGTCATTACAATTGTTGGGCAAAGTCATTTTTTGAAGTCGGATAAGTGATTAACAGTGGTTGGCAAAGTCATTACAATTGTTGGGCAAAGTCATTTTGAGAGGTCGGATAAGTGATTAACAGTAGTTGGCAAAGTCATTACAATTGTTGGTCAAAGTTATTTCTAGAGATCGGATCAGTGATTAACAGTGGTTGGCAAAGTCATTACAATTGTTGGTCAAAGTTATTTTTAGATGTCGGATAAGTGATTAAGAGTAGCTGGCAAAGTCGTTACAATTGTTGGGCAAAGTCATTTCTAGAGATCGGATAAGTGATTAACAGTGGTTGGCAAAGTCATTACAATTGTTGGGCAAAGTCATTTCTAGAGATCGGATAAGTGATTAACAGTGGATTGGCAAAGTCATTACAATTGTTTGGCAAAGTCATTTCTAGAGATCGGATATGTGATTAAACAGTGGTTGGCAAAGTCATTACAATTGTTGGGCAAAGTCATTTTTGAAGTCGGATAAGTGATTTAACAGTGGTTGGCCAAGTCATTACAATTGTTGGCAAAGTCATTTTGAGAGGTCGGATAAGTGATTAACAGTAGTTGGCAAAGTCATTACAATTGTTGGTCAAAGTTATTATTAGATGTCGGATAAGTGATTAAGAGTTGCTGGCAAAGTCGTTACAATTGTTGGGCAAAGTCATTTCTAGAGATCAGATAAGTGATTAACAGTGGTTGGCAAAGTCATTACAATTGTTGGGCAAAGTCATTTCTAGAGATCGGATAAGTGATTAACAGTGGTTGGCAAAGTCATTACAATTGTTGGCAAAGTCATTTTAGAGGTCGGATAAGTGATTAACAGTGGTTGGCAAGTCATTACAATTGTTGGGGCAAAATCATTTCTAGAGATCGGATAAGTGATTAACAGTGGTTGGCAAAGTCATTACAATTGTTGGGCAAAGTCATTTCTAGAGATCGGATAAGTGATTAACAGTGATTGGCAAAGTCATTACAATTGTTTGGCAAAGTCATTTCTAGAGATCGGATAAGTGATTAACAGTGGTTGGCAAAGTCATTACAATTGTTGGGCAAAGTCATTTCTAGAGATCGGATAAGTGATTAACAGTGGTTGGCAAAGTCATTACAATTGTTGGGCAAAGTCATTTTTTGAAGTCGGATAAGTGATTAACAGTGGTTGGCAAAGTCATTACAATTGTTGGGCAAAGTCGTTTTGAGAGGTCGGATGAGTGATCAACTGTAGTTGGCAAAGTCATTACAATTGTTGGTCAAAGTTATTTCTACAGATCGGATCAGTGATTAACAGTGGTTGGCAAGTCATTACAATTGTTGGTCAAAGTTATTTTAAGATCGGATAAGTGATTAAGAGTAGCTGGCAAAGTCGTTACATTGTTGGGCAAAGTCATTTCTAGAGATCGGATAAGTGATTAACAGTGGTTGGCAAAGTCATTACAATTGTTGGTCAAAGTTATTTTTAGAGATCGGATAAGTGATTACAGTGGTTGGCAAAGTCATTACAATTGTTGGGCAAAGTTATTTTAGAGGTCGTATAAGTGATTAACAGTGGTTGGCAAAGTCATTTCAATTGTTGGGCAAAGTCATTTCTAGAGATCGGATAAGTGATTAACAGTGGTTGGCAAAGTCATTACAATTGTTGGGCAAAGTCATTTTTAGAGGTCGGATAAGTGATTAACAGTGGTTGGCAAAGTCATTACAATTGTTGGGCAAAGTCATTTCTAGAGATCGGATAAGTGATTAACAGTGGTTGGCAAAGTCATTACAATTGTTGGGCAAAGTCATTTTTTGAAGTCGGATAAGTGATTAACAGTGGTTGGGCAAAGTCATTACAATTGTTGGGCAAAGTCATTTTGAGAGGTCGGATAAGTGATTAACAGTAGTTGGCAAAGTCATTACAATTGTTGGTCAAAGTTATTTCTAGAGATCGGATCAGTGATTAACAGTGGTTGGCAAAGTCATTACAATTGTTGGGCAAAGTCATTTTTTGAAGTCGGATAAGTGATTAACAGTGGTTGGCAAAGTCATTACAATTGTTGGGCAAAGTCATTTTGAGAGGTCGGATAAGTGATCAACTGTAGTTGGCAAAGTCATTACAATTGTTGGTCAAAGTTATTTCTACAGATCGGATCAGTGATTAACAGTGGTTGGCAAAGTCATTACAATTGTTGGTCAAAGTTATTTTAAGATGTCGGATAAGTGATTAAGAGTAGCTGGCAAAGTCGTTACAATTGTTGGGCAAAGTCATTTCTAGAGATCGGATAAGTGATTAACAGTGGTTGGCAAAGTCATTACAATTGTTGGTCAAAGTTATTTTTAGAGATCGGATAAGTGATTAACAGTGGTTGGCAAAGTCATTACAATTGTTGGGCAAAGTTATTTTTAGAGGTCGTATAAGTGATTAACAGTGGTTGGCAAAGTCATTTCAATTGTTGGGCAAAGTCATTTCTAGAGATCGGATAAGTGATTAACAGTGGTTGGCAAAGTCATTACAATTGTTGGGCAAAGTCATTTTAGAGGTCGGATAAGTAATTAACAGTGGTTGGCAAAGTCATTACAATTGTTGGGCAAAGTCATTTCTAGAGATCGGATAAGTGATTAACAGTGGTTGGCAAAGTCATTACAATTGTTGGGCAAAGTCATTTTTTGAAGTCGGATAAGTGATTAACAGTGGTTGGCAAAGTCATTACAATTGTTGGGCAAAGTCATTTTGAGAGGTCGGATAAGTGATTAACAGTAGTTGGCAAAGTCATTACAATTGTTGGTCAAAGTTATTTCTAGAGATCGGATCAGTGATTACAGTGGTTGGCAAAGTCATTACAATTGTTGGTCAAAGTTATTTTTAGATGTCGGATAAGTGATTAAGAGTAGCTGGCAAAGTCGTTACAATTGTTGGGCAAAGTCATTTCTAGAGATCGGATAAGTGATTAACAGTGGTTGGCAAAGTCATTACAATTGTTGGGCAAAGTCATTTCTAGAGATCGGATAAGTGATTAACAGTGATTGGCAAAGTCATTACAATTGTTTGGCAAAGTCATTTCTAGAGATCGGATATGTGATTAACAGTGGTTGGCAAAGTCATTACAATTGTTGGGCAAAGTCATTTTTGAAGTCGGATAAGTGATTAACAGTGGTTGGCAAAGTCATTACAATTGTTGGGCAAAGTCATTTTGAGAGGTCGGATAAGTGATTAACAGTAGTTGGCAAAGTCATTACAATTGTTGGTCAAAGTTATTTTTAGATGTCGGATAAGTGATTAAGAGTTGCTGGCAAAGTCGTTACAATTGTTGGGCAAAGTCATTTCTAGAGATCAGATAAGTGATTAACAGTGGTTGGCAAAGTCATTACAATTGTTGGGCAAAGTCATTTCTAGAGATCGGATAAGTGATTAACAGTGGTTGGCAAAGTCATTACAATTGTTGGGCAAAGTCATTTTTAGAGGTCGGATAAGTGATTAACAGTGGTTGGCAAAGTCATTACAATTGTTGGGCAAAATCATTTCTAGAGATCGGATAAGTGATTAACAGTGGTTGGCAAAGTCATTACAATTGTTGGGCAAAGTCATTTCTAGAGATCGGATAAGTGATTAACAGTGATTGGCAAAGTCATTACAATTGTTTGGCAAAAGTCATTTCTAGAGATCGGATAAGTGATTAACAGTGGTTGGCAAAGTCATTACAATTGTTGGGCAAAGTCATTTCTAGAGATCGGATAAGTGATTAACAGTGGTTGGCAAAGTCATTACAATTGTTGGGCAAAGTCATTTTTGAGGTCGGATTAGTGATTAACAGTGGTTGGCAAAGTCATTACAATTGTTGGGCAAAGTCATTTTGAGAGGTCGGATAAGTGATCAACTGTAGTTGGCAAAGTCATTACAATTGTTGGTCAAAGTTATTTCTACAGATCGGATCAGTGATTAACAGTGGTTGGCAAAGTCATTACAATTGTTGGTCAAGTTATTTTAAGATGTCGGATAAGTGATTAAGAGTAGCTGGCAAAGTCGTTACAATTGTTGGGCAAAGTCATTTCTAGAGATCGGATAAGTGATTAACAGTGGTTGGCAAAGTCATTACAATTGTTGGTCAAAGTTATTTTTAGAGATCGGATAAGTGATTAACAGTGGTTGGCAAAGTCATTACAATTGTTGGGCAAAGTTATTTTTAGAGGTCGTATAAGTGATTAACAGTGGTTGGCAAAGTCATTTCAATTGTTGGGCAAAGTCATTTCTAGAGATCGGATAAGTGATTAACAGTGGTTGGCAAAGTCATTACAATTGTTGGGCAAAGTCATTTTAGAGGTCGGATAAGTGATTAACAGTGGTTGGCAAAGTCATTACAATTGTTGGGCAAAGTCATTTCTAGAGATCGGATAAGTGATTAACAGTGGTTGGCAAAGTCATTACAATTGTTGGGCAAAGTCATTTTTTGAAGTCGGATAAGTGATTAACAGTGGTTGGCAAAGTCATTACAATTGTTGGGCAAAGTCATTTTGAGAGGTCGGATAAGTGATTAACAGTAGTTGGCAAAGTCATTACAATTGTTGGTCAAAGTATTTCTAGAGATCGGATCAGGATTAACAGTGGTTGGCAAAGTCATTACAATTGTTGGTCAAAGTTATTTTTAGATGTCGGATAAGTGATTAAGAGTAGCTGGCAAAGTCGTTACAATTGTTGGGCAAAGTCATTTCTAGAGATCGGATAAGTGATTAACAGTGGTTGGCAAGTCATTACAATTGTGGTCAAAGTCATTTCTAGAGATCGGATAAGTGATTAACAGTGATTGGCAAAGTCATTACAATTGTTTGGCAAAGTCATTTCTAGAGATCGGATAAGTGATTAACAGTGGTTGGCAAAGTCTTTACAATTGTTGGGCAAAGTCATTTCTAGAGATCGGATCATTGATTAACAGTGGTTGGCAAATGTCATTACAATTGTTGGTCAAAGTTATTTTAGATGTCGGATAAGTGATTAAGAGTGCTGGCAAAGTCGTTACAATTGTTGGGCAAAGTCATTTCTAGAGATCAGATAAGTGATTAACAGTGGTTGGCAAAGTCATTACATTGTTGGGCAAAGTCATTTCTAGAGATCGGATAAGTGATTAACAGTGGTTGGCAAAGTCATTACAATTGTTGGCAAAGTCATTTTTAGAGTCGGATAAGTGATTAACAGTGGTTGGCAAAGTCATTACAATTGTTGGGCAAATCATTTCTAGAGATCGGATAAGTGATTAACAGTGGTTGGCAAAGTCATTACAATTGTTGGGCAAAGTCATTTCTTAGATCGGATAAGTGATTAACAGTGGTTGGCAAAGTCATTACAATTGTTGGCAAAGTCATTTCTAGAGATCGGATAAGTGATTAACAGTGGTTGGCAAAGTCATTACAATTGTTGGGCAAAGTCATTTCTAGAGATCGGATAAGTGATTAACAGTGGTTGGCAAAGTCATTACAATTGTTGGGCAAAGTCATTTTTGAAGTCGGATAAGTGATTAACAGTGGTTGGCAAAGTCATTACAATTGTTGGGCAAAGTCATTTTGAGATCGATAAGTGATCACTGTAGTTGGCAAAGTCATTACAATGGTTGGTCAAAGTTATTTCTACAGATCGGATCAGTGATAAACAGTGGTTGGCAAAGTCATTACAATTGTTGGTCAAAGTTATTTTAAGATGTCGGATAAGTGATTAACAGTAGCTGGCAAAGTCATTACAATTGTTGGGCAAAGTCATTTCTAGAGATCGGATTAGTGATTAACAGTGGTTGGCAAAGTCATTACAATTGTTTGGTCCAAAGTTATTTTAGAGATCGGATAAGTGATTAACAGTGGTTGGCAAAGTCATTACAATTGTTGGGCAAGTTATTTTTAGAGGTCGTAGAAGTGATTAACAGTGGTTGGCAAAGTCATTACAATTGTTGGGCAAAGTCATTTCTAGAGATCGGATAAGTGATTAACAGTGGTTGGCAAAGTCATTACAATTGTTGGGCAAAGTCATTTTTTGAAGTCGGATAAGTGATTAACATGGGTGGCAAAGTCATTACAATTGTTGGGCAAAGTCATTTTGAAGAGGTCGGATAAGTGATCAACTGTAGTTGCAAGTCATTACAATTGTTGGTCAAGTTATTTCTACAGATCGGATCAGTGATTAACAGTGGGTTGCAAAGTCATTACATTGGTGGTCAAAGTTATTTAAGATGTCGGATAAGTGATTAAGAGTAGCTGGCAAAGTCGTTACAATTGGTTGGGGCAAAGTCATTTCTAGAGATCGGATAAGTGATTAACAGTGGTTGGTCAAAGTCATTACAATTGTTGGTCAAAGTTATTTTTAGAGATCGATAAGTGATTAACAGTGGTTGGCAAAGTCATTACAATTGTTGGCAAAGTTATTTTAGAGGTCGTATAAGTGATTAACAGTGTTGGCAAGTCATTTCAATTGTTGGGCAAAGTCATTTCTAGAGATCGTATAAGTGATTAACAGTGGTTGGCAAGTCTTACAATTGTTGGGCAAAGTCATTTTTAGAGGTCGGATAAGTGATTAACAGTGGTTGGCAAAGTCATTACAATTGTTGGGCAAAGTCATTTCTAGAGATCGGATAGTGATTAACAGTGGTTGGCAAAGTCATTACAATTGTTGGGCAAAGTCATTTTTGAGTCGGAGTAAGTGATTAACAGTGGTTGGCAAAGTCATTACAATTGTTGGGCAAAGTCATTTCTAGAGATCGGATAAGTGATTAACAGTGTTGGCAAGTCTTTACAATTGTTGGGCAAAGTCATTTCTAGAGATCGGATCAGTGATTAACAGTGGTTGGCAATGTCATTACAATTGTTGGTCAAAGTTATTTTAGATGTCGGATAAGTGATTAAGAGTGCTGGCAAGTCGTTACAATTGTTGGGCAAAGTCATTTTCTAGAGATCAATAAGTGATTAACAGTGGTTGCAAAGTCATTACAATTGTTGGGCAAAGTCATTTCTAGAGATCGGATAGTGATTACAGTGGTTGGCAAAGTCATTACATTGTTGGGCAAAGTCATTTTCGAGAGCAATTGTCAAAGCCAATTTTTAGAGTCGGATAAGTGATTACAGTGGTTGGCAAAGTCATTACAATTGTTGGGCAAAGTCATTTCTAGAGATCGGATAAGTGATTAACAGTGGTTGGCAAAGTCATTACAATTGTTGGGCAAAGTCATTTCTAGAGATCGGATAAGTGATTAACAGTGGTTGGCAAAGTCATTACAATTGTTGGGCAAAGTCATTTCTAGAGATCGG
Organism: Brachionus asplanchnoidis; assembly: GCA_025491095.1. NCBI lineage: Eukaryota > Metazoa > Rotifera > Eurotatoria > Ploima > Brachionidae > Brachionus > Brachionus asplanchnoidis. The sequence continues at coordinate 67,918 of JAILYF010000244.1, forward strand.
ATAAGTGATTAACAGTGGTTGCAAAGTCATTACAATTGTTGGGCAAAGTCATTTTTAGAGTCGGATAAGTGATTAACAGTGGTTGGCAAAGTCATTACAATTGTTGGGCAAAGTCATTTTAGAGAAGGTCGGATAAGTGATTAACAGTGGTTGGCAAAGTCATTACAATTGTTGGGCAAAGTCTATTTAGAGGTCGGATAAGTGATTAACAGTGGTTGGCAAGTCATTACAATTGTTGGGCAAAGTCATTTCTAAGAGGTCGGATAAGTGATTAAGTGGTTGGCAAAGTCATTACAATTGTTGGGCAAAGTCATTTCTAGAGATCGGATAAGTGATTAACAGTGGTTGGCAAAGTCATTACAATTGTTGGTCAAAGTCATTTTAGAGGTCGGATAAGTGATTAACAGTGGTTGGCAAGTCATTACAATTGTTGGGCAAAGTCATTTCTAGAGGTCGGATAGTGATTAACAGTGTTGGCAAAGTCATTACAATTGTTTGGCAAAGTCATTTTAGAGATCGGATAAGTGATTAACAGTGGTTGGCAAAGTCATTACAATTGTTGGGCAAAGTCATTTTTAGAGTCGGATAATGATTAACAGTGTTGGCAAAGTCATTACAATTGTTGGGCAAAGTCATTTCTAGAGATCGGATAAGTGATTAACGTGGTTGGCAAAGTCATTACAATTGTTGGGCAAAGTCATTTCTAGAGATCGGATAAGTGATTAACAGTGGTTGGCAAAGTCATTACAATTGTTGGGCAAAGTCATTTCTAGATCGGATAAGTGATTAACAGTGGTGGCAAAGTCATTACAATTGTTGGGCAAAGTCATTTTAGAGATCGGATAAGTGATTAACAGTGGTTGGCAAGTCATTACAATTGTTGGGCAAAGTCATTTTAGAGATCGGATAAGTGATTAACAGTGGTTGGCAAAGTCATTACAATTGTTGGGCAAAGTCATTTTAGAGGTCGGATAAGTGATTAACAGTGGTTGGCAAAGTCATTCAATTGTTGGGCAAAGTATTTCTAGAGATCGGATAAGTGATTAACAGTGTTGGCAAAGTCATTACAATTGTTGGGCAAAGTCATTTTTTAGTCGGATAAGTGATTAACAGTGGTTGGCAAAGTCATTACAATTGTTGGCAAAGTCATTTTAGAGATCGGATAAGTGATTAACAGTGGTTGGCAAAGTCATTACAATTGTTGGGCAAAGTCTTTTGAATCGGATAAGTGATTAACAGTGGTTGGCAAAGTCATTACAATTGTTGGGCAAAGTCATTTTGAGATCGGATAAGTGATTAACAGTGGTTGGCAAAGTCATTACAATTGTTGGGCAAAGTCATTTAGAGATCGGATAAGTGATTAACAGTGGTTGGCAAAGTCATTACAATTGTTGGGCAAAGTTTTTGAGATCGGATAAGTGATTAACAGTGGTTGGCAAAGTCATTACAATTGTTGGCAAAGTCATTTCTAGATCGGATAAGTGATTAACAGTGGTTGGCAAAGTCATTACAATTGTTGGGCAAAGTCATTTCTAGAGATCGGATAAGTGATTAACAGTGGTTGGCAAAGTCATTACAATTGTTGGCAAAGTCATTTTAGAGATCGGATAAGTGATAACAGTGGTTGGCAAGTCATTACAATTGTTGGGCAAAGTCATTTTTGAGTCGGATAAGTGTTAACATGGTTGGCAAAGTCATTACAATTGTTGGGCAAAGTCATTTCTAGATCGATAAGTTATTAACAGTGGTTGGCAAGTCATTACAATTGTTGGGCAAAGTTTTTTTAGAGTCGGATAAGTGATTAACAGTGTTGGCAAGTCATTACAATTGTTGGGCAAAGTCATTTCTAGAGATCGGATAAGTGATTAACAGTGGTTGGCAAAGTCATTACAATTGTTGGGCAAAGTCATTTTTAGAGATCGGATAAGTGATTAACAGTGGTTGGCAAAGTCATTACAATTGTTGGGCAAAGTCATTTCTGAGATCGGATAAGTGTAATTACAGTGGTTGGCAAAGTCATTACAATTGTTGGCAAAGTCATTTTAGAGGTCGGATAAGTGATTAACAGTGGTTGGCAAAGTCATTACAATTGTTGGGCAAAGTCATTTTAGAGGTCGGATAAGTGATTACAGTGTTGGCAAAGTCATTACAATTGTTGGCAAAGTCATTTAGAGATCGGATAAGTGATTAACAGTGTTGGCAAAGTCATTACAATTGTTTGGCAAAGTCATTTTTAGATCGGATAAGTGATTAACAGTGGTTGGCAAAGTCATTACAATTGTTGGGCAAAGTCATTTCTAGAGTCGGATAAGTGATTAACAGTGGTTGGCAAAGTCATTACAATTGTTGGTCAAAGTTATTTTTAGAGGTCGGATAAGTGATTAACAGTGTTGGCAAAGTCATTACAATTGTTGGCAAGTCATTTCTAGAGATCGGATAAGTGATTAACAGTGGTTGGCAAAGTCATTACAATTGTTGGGCAAAGTCATTTCTAGAGTCGGATAAGTGATTAACAGTGGTTGGCAAAGTCATTACAATTGTTGGCAAAGTCATTTTAGAGTCGGATAAGTGATTAACAGTGTTGGCAAAGTCATTACAATTGTTGGGCAAAGTCATTCTAGAGATCGGATAAGTGATTAACAGTGGTTGGCAAAGTCATTACAATTGTTGGCAAAGTCATTTTAGAGAGTCGATAAGTGATTAAGGGTGGCAAAGTCATTACAATTGTTGGTCAAAGTCATTTTAGAGGGTCGGATAAGGATTAACAGTGGTTGGCAAAGTCATTACAATTGTTGGCAAAGTCATTCTAGAGATCGGATAAGTGATTAACAGTGGTTGGCAAAGTCATTACAATTGTTGGTCAAAGTCATTTTTAGAGTCGGATAAGTGATTAACAGTGGTTGGCAAAGTCATTACAATTGTTGGGCAAAGTCATTTCAGAGTCGGATAAGTGATTACAGTGGTTGGCAAAGTCATTACAATTGTTGGGCAAAGTCATTTCTAGAGATCGGATAAGTGATTAACAGTGGTTGGCAAAGTCATTACAATTGTTGGTCAAAGTTTTTAGAGGTCGGATAAGTGATTAACAGTGGTTGGCAAATCATTACAATTGTTGGCAAAGTCATTTCTAGAGATCGGATAAGTGATTAACAGTGGTTGGCAAAGTCATTACAATTGTTGGGCAAAGTCATTTTAGAGGTCGGATAATGATTAAGTGGTTGGCAAAGTCATTACAATTGTTGGTCAAAGTCATTTCTTAGAGATCGGTAAGTGATTAACAGTGGTTGGCAAAGTCATTACAATTGTTGGGCAAAGTCATTTCTAGAGATCGGATCAGTGATTAACAGTGGTTGGCAAAGTCATTACAATTGTTGGTCAAAGTTATTTTTAGATGTCGGATAAGTGATTAAGAGTGGTTGGCAAAGTCATTACAATTGTTGGGCAAAGTCATTTCTAGAGATCGATAAGTGATTACAGTGGTTGGCAAAGTCATTACAATTGTTGGTCAAAGTCATTTTTAGAGGTCGGATAAGTGATTAACAGTGGTTGCAAAGTCATTACAATTGTTGGGCAAAGTCTTTCTAGAGATCGGATAAGTGATTAACAGTGGTTGGCAAAGTCATTACAATTGTTGGTCAAAGTCATTTTTAGAGGTCGGATAAGTGATTAACAGTGGTTGGCAAAGTCATTACAATTGTTGGCAAAGTCATTTCTAGAGTCGGATAAGTGATTACAGTGGTTGGCAAAGTCATTACAATTGTTGGTCAAAGTCATTTTTAGAGGTCGGATAAGTGATTAACAGTGGTTGGCAAAGTCATTACAATTGTTGGGCAAAGTCATTTCTAGAGATCGGATAAGTGATTAAGTGGTTGGCAAAGTCATTACAATTGTTGGGCAAAGTCATTTCAGAGGTCGGATAGTGATTACAGTGGTTGGCAAAGTCATTACAATTGTTGGGCAAAGTCATTTCTAGAGATCGGATAAGTGATTAACAGTGGTTTGGCAAAGTCATTACAATTGTTGGTCAAAGTTATTTTTAGAGGTCGGATAAGTGATTACAGTGGTTGGCAAAGTCATTACAATTGTTGGGCAAAGTCATTTCTAGAGATCGGATAAGTGATTACAGTGGTTGGCAAAGTCATTACAATTGTTGGTCAAAGTCATTTTTAGAGGTCGGATAGTGATTAACAGTGGTTGGCAAAGTCATTACAATTGTTGGGCAAAGTCATTTCAAGATCGGATAAGTGATTACAGTGGTTGGCAAAGTCATTACAATTGTTGGTCAAAGTCATTTTTAGAGGTCGGATAAGTGATTAACAGTGGTTGGCAAAGTCATTACAATTGTTGGGCAAAGTCATTTCTAGAGATCGGTAAGTGATTACAGTGGTTGGCAAAGTCATTACAATTGTTGGCAAAGTCATTTAGATCGGATAAGTGATTAACAGTGGTTGGCAAAGTCATACAATTGTTGGCAAGTCATTTCAGAGGTAAGTGATTACAGTGGTTGGCAAGTCATTCAATTGTTGGCAAAGTCATTTCGAGATCGGATAAGTGATTAACAGTGGTTGGCAAAGTCATTACAATTGTTGGTCAAAGTCATTTTTAGAGATCGTAAGTGATTAACAGTGGTTGGCAAAGTCATTACAATTGTTGGGCAAAGTCATTTCTAGAGATCGGATAAGTGATTAACAGTGGTTGGCAAAGTCATTACAATTGTTGGTCAAAGTCATTTTTAGAGGTCGGATAAGTGATTAACAGTGGTTGGCAAAGTCATTACAATTGTTGGGCAAAGTCATTTCTAGAGATCGGATAAGAGATTACAGTGTTGGCAAAGTCATTACAATTGTTGGTCAAAGTTATTTTAGAGGTCGGATAAGTGATTAACAGTGGTTGGCAAAGTCATTCAATTGTTGGGCAAAGTCATTTCAGAGGTCGGATAGTGATTAACAGTTGGCAAAGTCATTACAATTGTTGGGCAAGTCATTTGAGATCGGATAAGTGATTAACAGTGGTTGGCAAAGTCATTACAATTGTTGGTCAAAGTTATTTTTAGAGGTCGGATAAGTGATTAACAGTGGTTGGCAAAGTCATTACAATTGTTGGGCAAAGTCATTTCTAGAGATCGGATAAGTGATTAACAGTGGTTGGCAAAGTTTTACAATTGTTGGTCAAGTCATTTCTTAGAGGTCGGATAAGTGATTAACAGTGGTTGGCAAAGTCATTACAATTGTTGGGCAAGTCATTTCTAGAGATCGGATAAGTGATTAACAGTGGTTGGCAAAGTTTACAATTGTTGGTCAAAGTCATTTTTAGAGATCGGATAAGTGATTACAGTGGTTGGCAAAGTCATTACAATTGTTGGGCAAAGTCATTTTAGAGGTCGGATAAGTGATTAACAGTGGTTGGCAAAGTCATTACAATTGTTGGGCAAAGTCATTTTAGAGATCGGATAAGTGATTACATGGTTGGCAAAGTCATTACAATTGTTGGGCAAAGTCATTTCTAGAGATCGGATAAGTGATTAACAGTGGTTGGCAAAGTCATTACAATTGTTGGGCAAAGTCATTTCTAGAGATCGGATAAGTGATTAACAGTGGTTGGCAAAGTCATTACAATTGTTGGGCAAAGTCATTTTTAGAGGTCGGATAAGTGATTAACAGTGGTTGGCAAAGTCATTACAATTGTTGGGCAAAGTCATTTCTAGAGATCGATAAGTGATTAACAGTGGTTGGCAAAGTCATTACAATTGTTGGGCAAAGTCATTTTTAGAGATCGGATAAGTGATTAACAGTGGTTGGCAAAGTCATTACATTGTTGGGCAAAGTCATTTCTAGAGATCGATAAGTGATTAACAGTGGTTGGCAAAGTCATTACAATTGTTGGGCAAAGTCATTTCTAGAGATCGGATAATGATTAACAGTGGTTGGCAAAGTCATTACAATTGTTGGGCAAAGTCATTTCAGAGAGTCGGATAGTGATTACAGTGGTTGGCAAAGTCATTACAATTGTTGGGCAAAGTCATTTCTAGAGATCGGATAAGTGATTAACATGGTTGGCAAGTCATTACAATTGTTGGGCAAAGTCATTTTAGAGATCGGATAAGTGATTAACAGTGGTTGGCAAAGTCATTACAATTGTTGGCAAAGTCATTTCTAGAGATCGGATAATGATAACAGTGTTGGCAAGTCATTACAATTGTTGGTCAAATCATTTTAGAGTCGATATGATTAACAGTGGTTGGCAAAGTCATTACAATGTTGGGCAAAGTCATTTTAGAGATCGGATAAGTGATTAACAGTGGTTGGCAAAGTCATTACAATTGTTGGGCAAAGTCATTTCTAGAGATCGGATAAGTGATTAACAGTGGTTGGCAAAGTCATTACAATTGTTGGGCAAAGTCATTTTTAGAGATCGGATAAGTGATTAACAGTGGTTGGCAAAGTCTTACAATTGTTGGGCAAAGTCATTTTTAGATCGGATAAGTGATTAACAGTGGTTGGCAAGTCATTACAATTGTTGGGCAAAGTCATTTCTAGAGATCGGATAAGTGATTAACAGTGGTTGGCAAAGTCATTACAATTGTGGGCAAAGTCATTTTTAGAGGTCGGATAAGTGATTAACAGTGGTTGGCAAAGTCAATTGTTGGGCAAAGTCATTTCTAGAGATCGGATAAGTGATTACAGTGGTTGGCAAAGTCATTACAATTGTTGGGCAAAGTCATTTCTAGAGATCGGATAAGTGATTAACAGTGGTTGGCAAAGTCATTACATTGTTGGTCAAAGTCATTTTTAGATCGGATAAGTGATTAAGTGTTGGCAAAGTCATTACAATTGTTGGGCAAAGTCATTTTTAGAGGTCGGATAAGTGATTAACAGTGTTGGCAAAGTCATTACAATTGGGCAAAGTCATTTTAAGATCGGATAAGTGATTAACAGTGGTTGGCAAAGTCATTCAATTGTTGGGCAAAGTCATTTTAGAGGTCGGATAAGTGATTAACAGTGGTTGGCAAGTCATTACAATTGTTGGGCAAAGTCATTTAGAGGTCGATAAGTGATTAACAGTGGTTGGCAAAGTCATTACAATTGTTGGGCAAAGTCATTTCTAGAGATCGGATAAGTGATTACAGTGGTTGGCAAAGTCATTACAATTGTTGGTCAAAGTTATTTTAAGTTGTCGGATAAGTGATTAAGTGGTTGGCAAAGTCATTACAATTGTTGGGCAAAGTCATTTCTAGAGATCGGATAAGTGATTAACAGTGGTTGGCAAAGTCATTACAATTGTTGGGCCAAAGTTATTTTAGAGGTCGGATAAGTGATTAACAGTGGTTGGCAAAGTCATTACAATTGTTGGGCAAAGTCATTTCTAGAGATCGGATAAGTGATTAACAGTGGTTGGCAAAGTCATTACAATTGTTTGGTCAAAGTCATTTTTAGAGGTCGTAAGTGATTAACAGTGGTTGGCAAAGTCATTACAATTGTTGGGCAATCATTTTAGAGGTCGGATAAGATTAACAGTGGTTGGCAAAGTCATTACAATTGTTGGCAAAGTATTTTTAGAGATCGGATAAGTGATTAACAGTGGTTGGCAAAGTCATTACAATTGTTGGGCAAGTCATTTTAGAGGTCGGATAATGATTAACAGTGGTTGGCAAAGTCATTACAATTGTTGGGCAAAGTCATTTCTAGAGAGGATAAGTGATTAACAGTGGTTGGCAAAGTCATTACAATTGTTGGCAAAGTCATTTTAGAGTCGGATAAGTGATTAACAGTGGTCAAAGTCATTACAATTGTTGGCAAAGTCATTTCTAGAGATCGGATAAGTGATTAACAGTGGTTGGCAAAGTCATTACAATTGTTGGGCAAAGTCATTTTAGAGAGGTCGGATAAGTGATTAACAGTGTTGGCAAAGTCATTACAATTGTTGGGCAAAGTCATTTCTAGAGATCGGATAAGTGATTAACAGTGGTTGGCAAAGTCATTACAATTGTTGGAAAGTCATTTTAGAGTCGGATAAGTGATTAACAGTGGTTGGCAAAGTCATTCAATTGTTGGCAAAGTCATTTTTAGTCGGATAAGTGATTAACAGTGGTGGCAAAGTCATTACAATTGTTGGGCAAAGTCTTTCTAGAGATCGGATAAGTGATTAACAGTGGTTGGCAAAGTCATTACAATTGTTGGTCAAAGTATTTCTAGAGATCGGATAGTGATTAACAGTGGTTGGCAAAGTCATTACAATTGTTGGGTCAAAGTTATTTTTAGAGGTCGGATAATGATAACAGTGGTTGGCAAAGTCATTCATGTTGGCAAAGTCATTACAATTGTTGGTCAAAGTCATTTTTAGAGGTCGGATAAGTGATTAACAGTGGTTGGCAAAGTCATTACAATTGTTGGTCAAATCATTTTAGAGGTCGGATAAGTGATTAACAGTGGTTGGCAAGTCATTACATTGTTGGGCAAAGTCTTTTTTAGAGTCGTATAAGTGATTAACAGTGGTTGGCAAGTCATTACAATTGTTGTCAAAGTTTTTAGAGGTCGGATAAGTGATTAACAGTGGTTGGCAAAGTCATTACAATTGTTGGGCAAAGTCATTTAGAGAGGTCGGATAGTGATTAACAGTGGTGGCAAAGTCATTACAATTGTTGGGCAAAGTCATTTTAGAGATCGGATAAGTGATTAACAGTGGTTGGCAAAGTCATTACAATTGTTGGGCAAAGTTTTTTAGAGGTCGATAAGTGATTAACAGTGGTTGGCAAAGTCATTACAATTGTTGGGCAAAAGTCATTTCTTAGATCGGATAAGTGATTAACAGTGGTTGGCAAGTCATTACAATTGTTGGGCAAAGTCATTTTTAGAGGTCGGATAAGTGATTAACAGTGGTTGGCAAAGTCATTACAATTGTTGGGCAAAGTCATTTCTAGAGATCGGATAAGTGATTAACAGTGGTTGGCAAAGTCATTACAATTGTTGGGCAAATCATTTCGAGATCGGATAGTGATTAACAGTGGTTGGCAAAGTCATTACAATTGTTGGGCAAAGTTTTTTAAGTCGATAAGTGATTAACAGTGGTTGGCAAAGTCGTTACAATTGTTGGGCAAAGTCATTCTAGATCGGATAAGTGATTAACAGTGGTTGGCAAAGTCATTACAATTGTTGGGCAAAGTCATTTTAGAGATCGGATAAGTGATTAACAGTGGTTGGCAAAGTCATTACAATTGTTGGGCAAAGTTATTTTTAGAGGTCGGATAAGTGATTAACAGTGGTTGGCAAAGTCATTACAATTGTTGGCAAAGTCATTCTAGAGATCGGATAAGTGATTAACAGTGGTTGGCAAAGTCATTACAATTGTTGGCAAAGTCATTTTTAGAGGTCGGATAAGTGATTAACAGTGGTTGGCAAAGTCATTACAATTGTTGGGCAAGTCATTTCAGAGATCGGATAATGATTAACAGTGTTGGCAAAGTCATTACAATTGTTGGCAAAGTCATTTCTAGAGATCGGATAAGTGATTAACAGTGGTTGGCAAAGTCATTACAATTGTTGGGAAAGTCATTTTTAAGTCGGATAAGTGATAACAGTGGTTGGCAATCATTACAATTGTTGGGCAAAGTCATTTTGAGAGGTCGGATAAGTGATTAACAGTGTTGGCAAAGTCATTACAATTGTTGGTCAAGTCATTTAAGAGGTCGGATAAGTGATTAACAGTGGTTGGCAAAGTCATTACAATTGTTGGGCAAAGTTTTTTAGAGATCGGATAAGTGATTAACAGTGGTTGGCAAGTCATTACATTGTTGGGCAAAGTCATTTAGAGATCGGATAAGTGATTAACAGTGGTTGGCAAAGTATTACAATTGTTGGTCAAAGTCATTTTTAGAGGTCGGATAGTGATTAACAGTGGTTGGCAAAGTCATTACAATTGTTGGGCAAAGTCATTTCTAGAGATCGATAAGAGATTAACAGTGGTTGGCAAAGTCATTACAATTGTTGGTCAAAGTTATTTTAGAGGTCGGATAAGTGATTAACGTGGTTGGCAAAGTCATTACAATTGTTGGGCAAAGTCATTTCAGAGTCGGATAAGTGATTAACAGTGGTTGGCAAAGTCATTACAATTGTTGGGCAAAGTCATTTCTAAGAGGTCGGATAAGTGATTAACAGTGGTTGCAAAGTCATTACAATTGTTGGGCAAAGTCATTTTAGAGGTCGGATAGTGATTAACAGTGGTTGGCAAAGTCATTACAATTGTTGGGCAAAGTCATTTTAGAGTCGGATAAGTGATTAACAGTGGTTGGCAAAGTCATTACAATTGTGGGCAAAGTCATTTCTAGTAGATCGGATAAGTGATTAACAGTGGTTGGCAAAGTCATTACAATTGTTGGTCAAGTTATTTTTAGAGGTCGGATAAGTGATTAAGTAGTGGCAAAGTCATTACTTGTTGGCAAAGTCATTTCTAGTAATCGGATAAGTGATTACAGTGGTTGGCAAAGTCTTACAATTGTGGTCAAAGTTATTTTAAGAGGTCGATAAGTGATTAACAGTGGTTGGCAAAGTCATTGCAATTGTTGGGCAAAGTCATTTAGAGATCGGATAAGTGATTAACAGTGGTTGGCAAGTACTTACAATTGTTGGTCAAAGTCTTTTTAGAGTCGGATAAGTGATTAACAGTGGTTGGCAAAGTCATTACAATTGTTGGGCAAAGTCATTTCTAGAGATCGGATAAGTGATTAACAGTGGTTGGCAAAGTCATTACAATTGTTGGGCAAAGTCATTTCTAGATCGGATAAGTGATTAACAGTGGTTGGCAAAGTCATTACAATTGTTGGGCAAAGTCATTTCTAGAGGTCGGATAAGTGATTAACAGTGGTTGGCAAAGTCATTACAATTGTGGGCAAAGTCATTTTAGAGGTCGGATAAGTGATTAACAGTGGTTGGCAAAGTCATTGCAATTGTTGTCAAAGTCATTTCTAGAGATCGGATAAGTGATTAACAGTGGTTGGCAAAGTACTTACATTGTTGGTCAAAGTCATTTTTAGAGGTCGGATAAGTGATTACAGTGGTTTGGCAAAGTCATTACAATTGTTGGGCAAAGTCATTTCTAGAGATCGGATAAGTGATTAACAGTGTTTGGCAAAGTCATTACAATTGTTGGTCAAAGTTATTTTAGAGGTCGGATAAGTGATTACAGTGGTTGGCAAAGTCATTTCAATTGTTGGGCAAAGTCATTTCAAGAGGTCGGATAAGTGATTACAGTGGTTGGCAAAGTCATTACAATTGTTGGCAAAGTCATTTCTGAGATCGGATAAGTGATTAACAGTGGTTGCAAAGTCATTACAATTGTTGGTCATTTTAGAGGTCGGATAAGTGATTAACAGTGGTTGGCAAAGTCATTAATTGTTGGCAAATCATTTCTAGAGATCGGATAAGTGATTAACAGTGGTTGCAAAGTCATTACAATTGTTGGGCAAAGTCATTTTTAGAGGTCGGATAAGTGATTAACAGTGGTTGCAAAGTCATTACAATTGTTGGCAAAGTCATTTCTAGAGATCGGATAAGTGATTAACAGTGGTTGGCAAAGTCATTACAATTGTTGGCAAAGTCATTTCTAGAGATCGGATAAGTGATAACAGTGGTTGGCAAAGTCATTACAATTGTTGGGCAAAGTCATTTCAAGAGGTCGGATAAGTGATTACAGTGGTTGGCAAAGTCATTACATTGTTGGGCAAAGTCATTTCTAGAGATCGGATAAGTGATTAACAGTGGTTGGCAAAGTCACAATTGTTGGTCAAAGTTATTTTTAGAGGTCGGATAAGTGATTAACAGTGGTTGGCAAAGTCATTACAATTGTTGGCAAAGTCATTTTAGAGATCGGATAGTGATTAACAGTGGTTGGCAATGTCATTACAATTGTTGGGCAAAGTCATTTCGAGATCGGATAAGTGATTAACATGGTTGGCAAAGTCATTACAATTGTTGGGCAAAGTCATTTTTAGAGGTCGTAAGTGATTAACAGTGGTTGGCAAAGTCATTACAATTGTTGGGCAAAGTCATTTTCTAGAGATCGGATAAGTGATTAACAGTGGTTGGCAAAGTCATTACAATTGTTTGGCAAAGTCATTTCTAGAGATCGGATAAGTGATTAACAGTGGTTGGCAATCATTACAATTGTTGGGCAAAGTCATTTTTTGAAGTCGGATAAGTGATTAACAGTGGTTGGCAAAGTCATTACAATTGTTGGGCAAGTAATTTTGAGAGGTCGGATAAGTGATTAACAGTGGTTGGCAAAGTCATTACAATTGTTGGTCAAAGTTATTTCTAGAGATCGGATCAGTGATTAACAGTGGTTGGCAAAGTCATTACAATTGTGGGTCAAAGTTATTTTTAGAGGTCGGATAAGTGATTAACAGTGGTTGGCAAAGTCATTACAATTGTTGGGCAAAGTCATTACAATTGTTGGTCAAGTCTTTTAGAGTCGGATAAGTGATTAACAGTGGTTGGCAAAGTCATTACAATTGTTGGTCAAAGTCATTTTTAGAGGTCGGATAAGTGATTAACAGTGGTTGGCAAAGTCATTACAATTGTTGGGCAAAGTCTTTTAGAGATCGTATAAGTGATTAACAGTGGTTGGCAAAGTCATTACAATTGTTGTCAAAGTTATTTTTAGAGTCGGATAAGTGATTAACAGTGGTTGGCAAAGTCATTACAATTGTTGGGCAAAGTCATTTCAGAGGTCGGATAAGTGATAACAGTGGTGGCAAAGTCATTACAATTGTGGGCAAAGTCATTTCTAGAGATCGGATAAGTGATTAACAGTGGTTGGCAAAGTCATTACAATTGTTGGGCAAAGTTATTTTTAGAGGTCGGATAAGTGATTAACAGTGGTTGGCAAAGTCATTACAATTGTTGGGCAAAGTCATTTCTAGAGATCGGATAAGTGATTAACAGTGGTTGGCAAAGTCATTTACAATTGTTGGTCAAAGTCATTTTTAGAGGTCGGATAAGTGATTAACATGGTTGGCAAAGTCATTACAATTGTTGGGCAAAGTCATTTCTAGAGATCGGATAAGTGATTAACAGTGGTTGGCAAAGTCATTACAATTGTTGGCAAAGTCATTTCTAGAGATCGGATAAGTGATTAACAGTGGTTGGCAAAGTCATTACAATTGTTGGGCAAAGTATTTTAGAGTCGGATAAGTGATTAAGTGGTGGCAAAGTCATTACAATTGTTGGGCAAAGTCTATCTAGAGATCGGATAAGTGATTAACAGTGGTTGGCAAAGTCATTACAATTGTTGGGCAAAGTCATTTTTAGAGATCGGATAAGTGATTAACAGTGGTTGGCAAAGTCATTACAATTGTTGGGCAAAGTTATTTTAGAGATCGGATAAGTGATTAACAGTGTTGGCAAAGTCATTACAATTGTTGGGCAAAGTCATTTCTTAAGATCGGATAAGTGATTAACAGTGGTTGGCAAAGTCATTACAATTGTGGGCAAAGTCATTTTTAGAGTCGGATAAGTGATTAACAGTGGTTGGCAAAGTCATTACAATTGTTGGGCAAAGTCATTTCTAGAGATCGGATAAGTGATTAACAGTGATTGGCAAAGTCATTACAATTGTTGGCAAAGTCATTTCTAGAGATCGGATAAGTGATTAACAGTGGTTGGCAAAGTCATTACAATTGTTGGGCAAAGTCATTTTAGAGATCGGATAAGTGATTAACAGTGGTTGGCAAAGTCATTACAATTGTTGGGCAAAGTTATTTTTAGAGGTCGTAAGTGATTAACAGTGGTTGGCAAAGTCATTACAATTGTTGGGCAAAGTCATTTCTAGAGATCGGATAAGTGATTAACAGTGGTTGGCAAAGTCATTACAATTGGGCAAAGTCATTTTTAGAGGTCGGATAAGTGATTAAGTGCTGGCAAAGTCATTACAATTGTTGGGCAAAGTCATTTCTAGAGATCGGATAAGTGATTAACAGTGGTTGGCAAAGTCATTACAATTGTTGGTCAAAGTCATTTTTAGAGATCGGATAAGTGATTAACAGTGGTTGGCAAAGTCATTACAATTGTTGGGCAAAGTCATTTCTAGAGATCGGATAAGTGATTAACAGTGATTGGCAAAGTCATTACAATTGTTGGCAAAGTCATTTCTAAGATCGGATAAGTGATTAACAGTGGTTGGCAAAGTCATTACAATTGTTGGGCAAAGTCATTTTTAGAGGTCGGATAAGTGATTAACAGTGGTTGGCAAAGTCATTACAATTGTTGGGCAAAGTCTTTTTTAGAGTTCGATAGTGATTAACAGTGGTTGGCAAAGTCATTACAATTGTTGTCAAAGTTATTTTAGAGGTCGGATAAGTGATTACAGTGGTTGGCAAAGTCATTACAATTGTTGGGCAAAGTCATTTAAGAGGTCGGATAAGTGATTAACAGTGGTTGGCAAAGTCATTACAATTGTTGGGCAAAGTCATTTCTTAGAGATCGGATAAGTGATTAACAGTGGTTGGCAAAGTCATTACAATTGTTGTCAAAGTTATTTTTAGAGGTCGGATAAGTGATTAACAGTGGTTGGCAAAGTCATTGCAATTGTTGGCAAAGTCATTTCTAGAGATCGGATAAGTGATTAACAGTGTTGCAAAGTCATTACAATTGTTGGTCAAAGTCATTTTTAGAGATCGGATAAGTGATTAACAGTGGTTGGCAAAGTCATTACAATTGTTGGGCAAAGTCATTTTTGAGGGTCGGATAAGTGATTAACAGTGTTGGCAAAGTCATTACAATTGTTTCAAAGTTATTTCTAGAGATCGGATAATGATTAACAGTGGTTGGCAAAGTCATTACAATTGTTGGTCAAAGTCATTTTAGAGTCGGATAAGTGATTACAGTGGCAAAGTCATTACAATTGTTGGGCAAAGTCATTTCTAGAGATCGGATAAGTGATTAACAGTGGTTGGCAAAGTCATTACAATTGTTGGCAAAGTCATTTTTAGAGATCGGATAAGTGATTAACAGTGGTTGCAAAGTCATTACAATTGTTGGGCAAAGTCATTTCTAGAGATCGGATAAGTGATTAACAGTGTTGGCAAAGTCATTACATTGTTGGCAAAGTCATTTCTAGAGATCGGATAAGTGATTAACAGTGGTTGGCAAAGTCATTACAATTGTTGGTCAAAGTCATTTTTAGAGGTCGGATAAGTGATTAACAGTGGTTGGCAAAGTCATTACAATTGTTGGGCAAAGTCTTTTTAGAGTCGTATAAGTGATTACAGTGGTTGGCAAAGTCATTACAATTGTTGTCAAAGTTATTTTTAGAGTCGGATAAGTGATTAACAGTGGTTGGCAAAGTCATTACAATTGTTGGGCAAAGTCATTTCAAGAGGTCGGATAAGTGATTACAGTGGTTGGCAAAGTCATTACAATTGTTGGGCAAAGTCATTTTAGAGATCGGATAAGTGATTAACAGTGGTTGGCAAAGTCATTACATTGTTGTCAAAGTTTTTTTAGAGGTCGGATAAGTGATTAACAGTGGTTGGCAAAGTCATTACAATTGTTGGGCAAAGTCATTTCTAGAGATCGGATAAGTGATTAACAGTTGGCAAAGTCATTACAATTGTTGGGCAAAGTCATTTTTAGAGGTCGGATAAGTGATTAACAGTGTTGGCAAAGTCATTACAATTGTTGGGCAAAGTCATTTCTAGAGATCGGATAAGTGATTAACAGTGGTTGGCAAAGTCATTACAATTGTTGGCAAAGTCATTTCTAGAGATCGGATAAGTGATTACAGTGGTTGGCAAAGTCATTACAATTGTTGGGCAAAGTTATTTTTAGAGTCGGATAAGTGATTAAGTGGTGGCAAAGTCGTTACAATTGTATGGCAAAGTCATATCTAGAGATCGGATAAGTGATTAACAGTGGTTGGCAAAGTCATTACAATTGTTGGGCAAAGTCATTTTTGGAGATCGGATAAGTGATTAACAGTGGTTGGCAAAGTCATTACAATTGTTGGGCAAAGTTATTTTAGAGTCGGATAAGTGATTAACAGTGGTTGGCAAAGTCATTACAATTGTTGGCAAGTCATTTCTAGAGATCGGATAAGTGATTAACAGTGGTTGGCAAAGTCATTACAATTGTTGGCAAAGTCATTTTAGAGTCGGATAAGTGATTAACAGTGGTTGGCAAAGTCATTACAATTGTTGGGCAAAGTCATTTCTAGAGATCGGATAAGTGATTAACAGTGGTTGGCAAAGTCATTACAATTGTTGGCAAAGTCATTTTAGAGATCGGATAAGTGATTAACAGTGGTTGGCAAAGTCATTACAATTGTTGGGCAAAGTCATTTTGAAGTCGGATAAGTGATTAACAGTGGTTGGCAAAGTCATTACAATTGTTGGGCAAAGTCATTTTAGGTCGGATAAGTGATTAACAGTGGTTGGCAAAGTCATTACAATTGTTGGGCAAAGTCATTTTAGAGATCGGATAGTGATTAACAGTGGTTGGCAAAGTCATTACAATTGTTGGCAAAGTTATTTTTAGATGTCGGATAAGTGATTAAGTGGTGGCAAAGTCATTACAATTGTTGGGCAAAGTCATTTTTAGAGATCGGATAAGTGATTAACAGTGGTTGGCAAAGTCATTACAATTGTTGGGAAAGTCATTTCTAGAGATCGGATAAGTGATTAACAGTGGTTGGCAAAGTCATTACAATTGTTGGGCAAAGTCATTTCTAGAGATCGGATAAGTGATTAACAGTGGTTGGCAAAGTCATTACAATTGTTGGCAAAGTCATTTTTGAAGTCGGATAAGTGATTAACAGTGGTTGGCAAAGTCATTACAATTGTTGGGCAAAGTCATTTTGAAGGTCGGATAAGTGATTAACAGTGGTTGGCAAAGTCATTACAATTGTTGGCAAAGTTTTTTTAGTTGTCGGATAAGTGATTAACAGTGGTTGGCAAAGTCATTACAATTGTTGGGCAAAGTCATTTTAGAGTCGGATAAGTGATTAACAGTGGTTGGCAAAGTCATTACAATTGTTGGGCAAAGTTATTTTAGAGGTCGGATAAGTGATTAACAGTGGTTGGCAAAGTCATTACAATTGTTGGCAAAGTCATTTCTAGAGATCGGATAAGTGATTAACAGTGGTTGGCAAAGTCATTACAATTGTTGGGCAAAGTCATTTTTAGAGGTCGGATAAGTGATTAACAGTGGTTGGCAAAGTCATTACAATTGTTTGGGCAAAGTCATTTTGAGAGTCGGATAAGTGATTAACAGTGGTTGGCAAAGTCATTACAATTGTTGGCAAAGTCATTCTAGAGATCGGATAAGTGATTAACAGTGGTTGGCAAAGTCATTACAATTGTTGGGCAAAGTCATTTTAGAGATCGGATAAGTGATTAACAGTGGTTGGCAAAGTCATTACAATTGTTGGGCAAAGTCATTTTTAGAGGTCGGATAAGTGATTAACAGTGGTTGGCAAAGTCATTACAATTGTTGGGCAAAGTCATTTCTAGAGATCGGATAATGATTAACAGTGATTGGCAAAGTCATTACAATTGTTTGGCAAAGTCATTTCTAGAGATCGGATAAGTGATTAACAGTGGTTGGCAAAGTCATTACAATTGTTGGCAAAGTCATTTTTGAAGTCGGATAAGTGATTAACAGTGGTTGGCAAAGTCATTACAATTGTTGGGCAAAGTCATTTTGAGAGGTCGGATAAGTGATTAACAGTAGTTGGCAAAGTCATTACAATTGTTGGTCAAAGTTATTTCTAGAGATCGGATAAGTGATTAACAGTGGTTGGCAAAGTCATTACAATTGTTGGTCAAAGTTATTTTAGAGTCGGATAAGTGATTAAGAGTTTGGCAAAGTCTTACAATTGTTGGGCAAAGTCATTTCTAGAGATCGGATAAGATTAACAGTGGTTGGCAAGTCATACAATTGTTGGGCAAAGTCATTTTTAGAGATCGGATAAGTGATTAACAGTGGTTGGCAAAGTCATTACAATTGTTGGGCAAAGTCATTTAGAGATCGGATAAGTGATTAACAGTGGTTGGCAAAGTCATTACAATTGTTTGGCAAAGTCATTTCTAGAGATCGGATAAGTGATTAACAGTGGTTGGCAAAGTCATTACAATTGTTGGGCAAGTCATTTTGAGTCGGATAAGTGATTAACAGTGGTTGGCAAAGTCATTACAATTGTTGGGCAAAGTCATTTTGAGAGGTCGGATAAGTGATTAACAGTGGTTGGCAAAGTCATTACAATTGTTGGTCAAAGTCATTTTTAGAGGTCGGATAAGTGATTAACAGTGGTTGGCAAAGTCATTAAATTGTTGGGCAAAGTCATTTCTAGAGGTCGGATAAGTGATTAACAGTGGTTGGCAAAGTCATTACAATTGTTGGGCAAAGTCTTTCTAGAGATCGGATAAGTGATTAACAGTGGTTGGCAAAGTCATTACAATTGTTGGCAAAGTCATTTTTAGGTCGGATAAGTGATTAACAGTGGTTGGCAAAGTCATTACAATTGTTGGCAAAGTCATTTTGTGTCGGATAAGTGATTAACAGTGGTTGGCAAAGTCATTACAATTGTTGGGCAAAGTCATTTTTAGATCGATAAGTGATTAACAGTGGTTGGCAAAGTCATTACAATTGTTGGGCAAAGTCATTTTTAGAGGTCGGATAAGTGATTAACAGTGGTTGGCAAAGTCATTACAATTGTTGGGCAAAGTCATTTCTAGAGATCGGATAAGTGATTAACAGTGGTTGGCAAAGTCATTACAATTGTTGGGCAAAGTCATTTTAGAGGTCGGATAAGTGATTAACAGTGGTTGGCAAAGTCATTACAATTGTTGGGCAAAGTCATTTGAGAGCGGATAAGTGATTAACAGTGGTTGGCAAAGTCATTACAATTGTTGGCAAAGTCATTCTAGAGATCGGATAAGTGATTAACAGTGGTTGGCAAAGTCATTACAATTGTTGGGCAAAGTCATTTTTGAGATCGGATAAGTGATTAACAGTGGTTGGCAAAGTCATTACAATTGTTGGGCAAAGTCATTTTAGAGTCGGATAAGTGATTAACAGTGGTTGGCAAAGTCATTACAATTGTTGGGCAAAGTCATTTCTAGAGATCGGATAAGTGATTAACAGTGATTGGCAAAGTCATTACAATTGTTTGGCAAAGTCATTTCTAGAGATCGGATAAGTGATTACATGGTTGGCAAAGTCATTACAATTGTTGGGCAAAGTCATTTTTGAAGTCGGATAAGTGATTAACAGTGGTTGGCAAAGTCATTACAATTGTTGGGCAAAGTCATTTTGAGAGGTCGGATAAGTGATTAACAGTAGTTGGCAAAGTCATTACAATTGTTGGTCAAAGTTATTTCTAGAGATCGGATCATGATTAACAGTGGTTGGCAAAGTCATTACAATTGTTGGTCAAAGTTTTTTAGATGTCGGATAAGTGATTAAGAGTAGCTGGCAAAGTCGTTACAATTGTTGGGCAAAGTCATTTCTAGAGATCGGATAAAAGATTAACAGTGGTTGGCAAAGTCATTACAATTGTTGGGCAAAGTCATTTTTAGAGATCGGATAAGTGATTAACAGTGGTTAGCAAAGTCATTACAATTGTTGGGCAAAGTCATTTCTAGAGTCGGATAAGTGATTAACAGTGATTGGCAAAGTCATTACAATTGTTTGGCAAAGTCATTTCTAGAGATCGGATAAGTGATTAACAGTGGTTGGCAAAGTCATTACAATTGTTGGGCAAAGTCATTTTTGAGTCGGATAAGTGATTAACAGTGGTTGGCAAAGTCATTACAATTGTTGGGCAAAGTCATTTTGAGATCGGATAAGTGATTAACAGTGGTTGGCAAAGTCATTACAATTGTTGGCAAAGTTATTTTTAGAGGTCGGATAAGTGATTAACAGTGGTTGGCAAAGTCATTAAATTGTTGGGCAAAGTCATTTCTAGAGGTCGAAGTGAATTACAGTGGTTGGCAAAGTCATTACAATTGTTGGGCAAAGTCATTTCTAGAGATCGGATAAATTAACAGTGGTTGGCAAAGTCATTACAATTGTTGGCAAAGTCATTTTTAGAGGTCGGATAAGTGATTAACAGTGGTTGGCAAAGTCTTACAATTGTTGGGCAAAGTCATTTCTAGAGATCGGATAAGTGATTACAGTGGTTGGCAAAGTCATTACAATTGTTGGGCAAAGTCATTTTAGAGATCGGATAAGTGATTAACAGTGGTTGGCAAAGTCATTACAATTGTTGGGCAAAGTCATTTTGAGGTCGGATAAGTGATTAACAGTGGTTGGCAAAGTCATTACAATTGTTGGGCAAAGTCATTTCTAGAGATCGGATAAGTGATTAACAGTGGTTGGCAAAGTCATTACAATTGTTGGGCAAAGTCATTTTTAGAGGTCGGATAAGTGATTAACAGTGGTTGGCAAAGTCATTACAATTGTTGGGCAAAGTCATTTTGAGAGGTCGGATAAGTGATTAACAGTAGCTGGCAAAGTCGTTACAATTGTATGGCAAAGTCATATCTAGAGATCGGATAAGTGATTAACAGTGGTTGGCAAAGTCATTACAATTGTTGGGCAAAGTCATTTTTGAGATCGGATAAGTGATTAACAGTGGTTGGCAAAGTCATTACAATTGTTGGGCAAAGTCATTTTTAGAGGTCGGATAAGTGATTAACAGTGGTTGGCAAAGTCATTACAATTGTTGGGCAAAGTCATTTCTAGAGATCGGATAAGTGATTAACAGTGATTGGCAAAGTCATTACAATTGTTTGGCAAAGTCATTTCTAGAGATCGGATAGTGATTAATAGTGGTTGGCAAAGTCATTACAATTGTTGGGCAAAGTCATTTTTTGAAGTCGGATAAGTGATTAACAGTGGTTGGCAAAGTCATTACAATTGTTGGGCAAAGTCATTTTGAGAGGTCGGATAAGTGATTAACAGTAGTTGGCAAAGTCATTACAATTGTTGGTCAAAGTTATTTCTAGAGATCGGATAGTGATTAACAGTGGTTGGCAAAGTCATTACAATTGTTGGTCAAAGTTATTTTTAGAGTCGGATAAGTGATTAAGAGGTGGCAAAGTCGTTACAATTGTTGGCAAAGTCATTTCTAGAGATCGGATAAAGTTAACAGTGGTTGGCAAGTCATTACAATTGTTGGGCAAAGTCATTTTTAGAGATCGGATAAGTGATTAACAGTGGTTGCAAAGTCATTACAATTGTTGGGCAAAGTCATTTAGAGATCGGATAAGTGATTAACAGTGATTGGCAAAGTCATTACAATTGTTGGCAAAGTCATTTCTAGAGATCGGATAAGTGATTAACAGTGGTTGGCAAAGTCATTACAATTGTTGGCAAAGTCATTTTTGAGTCGGATAAGTGATTAACAGTGGTTGGCAAAGTCATTACAATTGTGGGCAAAGTCATTTTGAAGTCGGATAAGTGATTAACAGTGGTTGGCAAAGTCATTACAATTGTTGGGCAAAGTTATTTTAGTTGTCGGATAAGTGATTAACAGTGGTTGGCAAAGTCATTACAATTGTTGGGCAAAGTCATTTCTAGAGGGATAAGTGATTACAGTGGTTGGCAAAGTCATTACATTGTTGGGCAAAGTCATTTCTAGAGATCGGATAAGATTAACAGTGGTTGGCAAAGTCGTTACAATTGTTGGGCAAAGTCATTTCTAGAGATCGGATAAAGATTAACAGTGGTTGGCAAGTCATTACAATTGTTGGGCAAAGTCATTTTTAGAGATCGGATAAGTGATTAACAGTGGTTGGCAAAGTCATTACAATTGTTGGGCAAAGTCATTTCTAGAGATCGGATAAGTGATTAACAGTGATTGGCAAAGTCATTACAATTATTGGCAAAGTCATTTCTAGAGATCGGATAAGTGATTAACAGTGGTTGGCAAAGTCATTACAATTGTTGGGCAAAGTCATTTTTGAGTCGGATAAGTGATTACAGTGGTTGGCAAGTCGTTACAATTGTTGGGCAAAGTCATTTCTAGAGATCGGATAAGTGAATTACAGTTGGTTGGCAAAGTCATTACAATTGTTGGGCAAAGTCATTTTAGAGATCGGATAAGTGATTACAGTGGTTAGCAAAGTCATTACAATTGTTGGCAAAGTCATTTCTAGAGATCGGATAAGTGATTAACAGTGATTGGCAAAGTCATTACAATTGTTTGGCAAAGTCATTTCTAGAGATCGGATAAGTGATTACAGTGGTTGGCAAAGTCATTACAATTGTTGGGCAAAGTCATTTTTGAAGTCGGATAAGTGATTAACAGTGGTTGGCAAAGTCATTACAATTGTTGGCAAAGTCATTTTGAGAGGTCGGATAAGTGATTAACAGTATTGGCAAAGTCATTACAATTGTTGGTCAAAGTCATTTTTAGTTGTCGGATAAGTGATTAACAGTGGTTGGCAAAGTCATTACAATTGTTGGGCAAAGTCATTTCTAGAGATCGTATAAGTGATTACAGTGGTTGGCAAAGTCATTACAATTGTTGGGCAAAGTCATTTCTAGAGATCGGATAAAAGATTAACAGTGGTTGGCAAAGTCAATACAATTGTTAGGCAAAGTCATTTTTACAGGTCGGATAAATGATTAACAGTGGTTGGCAAAGTCGTTACAATTGTTGGGCAAAGTCATTTCTAGAGATCGGATAAGTGAATTACAGTGGTTGGCAAAGTAATTACAATTGTTGGGCAAAGTCATTTTTAGAGATCGGATAAGTGATTAACAGTGGTTAGCAAAGTCATTACAATTGTTGGGCAAAGTCATTTCTAGAGATCGGATAAGTGATTTACAGTGATTGGCAAAGTCATTACAATTGTTTGGCAAAGTCATTTTTACAGGTCTGATAAATGATTAACAGTGGTTGGCAAAGTCGTTACAATTGTCGGGCAAAGTCATTTCTAGAGATCGGATAAGTGAATTACAGTGGTTAGCAAAGTCATTACAATTGTTGGGCAAAGTCATTTTTAGAGATCGGATAAGTGATTAACAGTGGTTGCAAAGTCATTACAATTGTTGGCAAAGTCATTTCTAGAGATCGGATAAGTGATTAACAGTGATTGGCAAAGTAATTACAATTGTTTGGCAAAGTCATTTCTAGAGATCGGATAAGTGATTAACAGTGGGTGGCAAAGTCATTACAATTGTTGGGCAAAGTCATTTTTTGAAGTGGGATAAGTGATTAACAGTGGTTGGCAAAGTCATTACAATTGTTGGGCAAAGTCATTTCTAGAGGTAACATAAGTGAATTACAGTGGTTGGCAAAGTCATTACAATTGTTGGGCAAAGTCATTTCTAGAGATCGGATAAAAGATTAACAGTGGTTGGCAAAGTCAATACAATTGTTTGGCAAAGTCATTTTACAGGTCGGATAAATGATTAACAGTGGTTGGCAAAGTCGTTACAATTGTTGGGCAAAGTCATTTCTAGAGTCGGATAATGAATTACAGTGGTTGGCAAAGTATTACAATTGTTGGGCAAAGTCATTTTAGAGATCGGATAAGTGATTAACAGTGGTTAGCAAAGTCTTACAATTGTTGGGCAAAGTCATTTCTAGAGATCGGATAAGTGATTACAGTGTTGGCAAAGTCATTACAATTGTTGGGCAAAGTCATTTTTACAGGTCTGATAAGATTACAGTGGTTGGCAAAGTCGTTACAATTGTCGGGCAAAGTCATTTTAGAGGTCGGATAAGTGATTACAGTGGTTCAAAGTCATTACAATTGTTGGGCAAAGTCATTTTTAGAGATCGGATAAGTGATTAACAGTGGTTGCAAAGTCATTACAATTGGGGCAAAGTCATTTTAGAGATCGATAAGTGATTAACAGTGGTGGCAAAGTCATTACAATTGTTGGCAAAGTCATTTTTGAAGTGGATAAGTGATTACAGTGGTTGGCAAAGTCATTACAATTGTTGGGCAAAGTCATTTTGAGGTCGGATAAGTGATTAACAGTGGTTGGCAAAGTCATTACAATTGTTGGTCAAAGTTTTTAGTGTCGGATAAGTGATTAACAGTGGTTGGCAAAGTCATTACAATTGTTGGGCAAAGTCTTTTTAGAGTTCGTATAAGTGATTAACAGTGGTTGGCAAAGTCATTACAATGTGTTGGCAAAGTCATTTCTAGAGGTAACATAAGTGATTACAGTGGTTGGCAAAGTCATTACAATTGTTGGGCAAAGTCATTTCTAGAGATTGGATAAGATTAACAGTGGTTGGCAAAGTCATTACAATTGTTAGGCAAAGTCATTTACAGTCGGATAATGATTAACAGTGGTTGGCAAAGTCGTTACAATTGTTGGCAAAGTCATTTAGAGATCGATAAGTGAATTACAGTGGTTGGCAAAGTAATTACAATTGTTGGGCAAAGTCATTTTTAGAGATCGGATAAGTGATTAACAGTAGTTAGCAAAGTCATTACAATTGTTGGGCAAAGTCATTTCTAGAGATCGGATAAGTGATTAACAGTGATTGGCAAAGTCATTACAATTGTTTGGCAAAGTCATTTCTAGAGATCGGATAAGTGATTAACAGTGGTTGGCAAAGTCAATACAATTGTTAGGCAAAGTCATTTTTACAGGTCTGGATAAATGATTAACAGTGGTTGGCAAATCGTTACAATTGTTGGGCAAAGTCATTTCTAGAGATCGGATAAGTGAATTACAGTGGTTAGCAAAGTCATTACAATTGTTGGGCAAAGTCATTTCTAGAGATCGGATAAGTGATTAACAGTGATTGGCAAAGTCATTACAATTGTTTGGCAAAGTCATTTCTAGAGATCGGATAAGTGATTAACAGTGTTGGCAAAGTCATTACAATTGTTGGGCAAAGTCATTTTTTGAAGTGGATAAGTGATTAACAGTGGTTGGCAAAGTCATACATTGTTGGGCAAAGTCATTTTGAGAGGTCGGATAAGTGATTAACAGTGGTTGGCAAAGTCATTACAATTGTTGGTCAAAGTTATTTTTAGTTGTCGGATATGTGATTAACAGTGGTTGGCAAAGTCATTACAATTGTTGGGCAAAGTCTTTTTTAGAGTTCGTATAAGTGATTAACAGTGGTTGGCAAAGTCATTACAATTGTTGGGCAAAGTCATTTCTAGAGGTAACATAAGTGAATTACAGTGGTTGGCAAAGTCATTACAATTGTTGGGCAAAGTCATTTCTAGAGATCGGATAAGTGAATTACAGTGGTTGGCAAAGTAATTACAATTGTTGGGCAAAGTCATTTCTAGAGATCGGATGAAAGATTAACAGTGGTTGGCAAAGTCATTACAATTGTTGGTCAAAGTTATTTTTAGAGGTCGGATAAGTGATTAACAGTGGTTGGCAAGTCATTACAATTGTTGGCAAAGTCATTTTACAGGTCGGATAATGATTAACAGTGGTTGGCAAAGTCGTTACAATTGTTGGGCAAAGGTCATTTCTAGAGATCGGATAAGTGATTACAGTGGTTGGCAAAGTCATTACAATTGTTGGGCAAAGTTTTCTAGAGATCGGATAAGTGATTAACAGTGGTTGGCAAAGTCATTACAATTGTTGGCAAAGTCATTTTTAGAGATCGGATAAGTGATTAACAGTGGTTGGCAAAGTCATTGCAATTGTTGGCAAAGTCATTTCTAGAGATCGGATAAGTGATTAACAGTGGTTGGCAAGTCATTACAATTGTTGGTCAAAGTCATTTTTACAGGTCGGATAATGATTAACAGTGGTTGGCAAAGTCGTTACAATTGTTGGGCAAGGTCATTTCTAGAGATCGGATAAGTGATTACAGTGGTTGGCAAGTAATTACAATTGTTGGGCAAAGTCATTTCTAGAGATCGGATAAGTGATTAACAGTGGTTGGCAAAGTCATTACAATTGTTGGTCAAAGTTTTTTAGAGGTCGGATAAGTGATTAACAGTGGTTGGCAAAGTCATTGCAATTGTTGGGCAAAGTCATTTCTAGAGATCGGATAAGATTAACAGTGGTTGGCAAAGTCATTACAATTGTTGGTCAAAGTCATTTTAGAGGTCGGATAAGTGATTAACAGTGGTTGGAAAAGTCATTACAATTGTTGGGCAAAGTCATTTCTAGAGATCGGATAAGTGATTAACAGTGGTTGGCAAAGTCATTACAATTGTTGGGCAAAGTCATTTCTAGAGATCGGATAGTGATTAACAGTGGTTGGCAAAGTCATTACAATTGTTGGGCAAAGTCATTTCTAGAGATCGGATAAGTGATTAACAGTAGTTGGCAAAGTCATTACAATTGTTGGTCAAAGTTTTTTTAGAGGTCGGATAAGTGATTAACAGTGGTTGGCAAAGTCATTGCAATTGTTGGGCAAAGTCATTTAGAGATCGGATAAGTGATAACAGTGGTTGGCAAAGTCATTACAATTGTTGGGCAAAGTCATTTCTAGAGATCGGATAAGTGATTAACAGTAGGTTGGCAAAGTCATTACAATTGTTGGTCAAAGTTATTTTAGAGGTCGGATAAGTGATTAACAGTGGTTGGCAAAGTCATTGCAATTGTTGGGCAAAGTCATTTCTAGAGATCGGATAAGTGATTAACAGTGGTTGGCAAAGTATTACAATTGTTGGTCAAAGTCATTTTTAGAGGTCGGATAAGTGATTAACAGTGGTTGGCAAAGTCATTACAATTGTTGGGCAAAGTCATTTCTAGAGATCGGATAAGTGATTACAGTGGTTGGCAAAGTATTACAATTGTTGGCAAGTCATTTCTAGAGATCGGATCGTGATTAACAGTGGTTGGCAAAGTCATTACAATTGTTGGTCAAAGTCATTTTAGAGGTCGGATAAGTGATTAACAGTGGTTGGCAAAGTCATTACAATTGTTGGGCAAAGTCATTTCTAGAGATCGGATAAGTGATTAATAGTGGTTGGCAAAGTCATTACAATTGTGGGTCAAAGTTATTTTTAGAGGTCGGATAAGTGATTAACAGTGGTTGGCAAAGTCATTGAAATTGTTGGGCAAAGTCATTTCTAGAGATCGGATAAGTGATTAACAGTGGTTGGCAAAGTCATTACAATTGTTGGTCAAAGTCATTTTTAGAGTCGGATAAGTGATTAACAGTGTTGGAAAGTCATTACAATTGTTGGGCAAAGTCATTTCTAGAGATCGATAAGTGATTAACAGTGGTTGGCAAAGTCATTACAATTGTTGGCAAAGTCATTTCTAGAGATCGGATTAGTGATTAACAGTGGTTGGCAAAGTCATTACAATTATTGGGCAAAGTCATTTCTAGAGATCGGATAAATGATTAACAGTAGTTGGCAAAGTCATTACAATTGTTGGTCAAAGTTATTTTTAGAGGTCGGATAAGTGATTAACAGTGGTTGGCAAAGTCATTGCAATTGTTGGGCAAAGTCATTTCTAGAGATCGGATAAGTGATAAACAGTGGTTGGCAAAGTCATTGCAATGTTGGTCAAAGTCATTTCTGATATCGGATAAGTGATTAACAGTTTGGCAAAGTCATTACAATTGTTGGTCAAAGTTATTTTTAGAGTCGGATAAGTGCTTAACAGTGGTTGGCAAAGTCATTGCAATTGTTGGGCAAAGTCATTTCTAGAGATCGGATAAGTGATTAACAGTGGTTGGCAAAGTATTTACAATTGTTGGTCAAAGTCATTTTTAGAGGTCGGATAAGTGATTAACAGTGGTTGGCAAAAGTCATTACAATTGTTGGGCAAGTCATTTCTAGAGATCGGATAAGTGATTAACAGTGGTTGGCAAAGTCATTACAATTGTTTTGCAAAGTCATTTCTAGAGATCGGATCAGTGATTAACAGTGGTTGGCAAAGTCATTACAATTGTTGGTCAAAGTTAATTTTAGATGTCGGATAAGTGATTAACAGTGGTTGGCAAAGTCATTACAATTGTTGGGCAAAGTCATTTCTAGAGATCGGATAAGTGATTAACAGTGGTTGGCAAAGTCATTACAATTGTGGGTCAAAGTTTTTTTAGAGGTCGGATAAGTGATTAACAGTGGTTGGCAAAGTCATTGCAATTGTTGGGCAAAGTCTTTCTAGAGATCGGATAAGTGATTAACAGTGGTTGGCAAGTCATAACAATTGTTGGTCAAAGTCATTTTTTAGAGGTGGGATAAGTGATTAACAGTGGTTGGCAAAGTCATTACAATTGTTTGGCAAAGTCATTTCTAGAGATCGGATAAGTGATTAACAGTGGTTGGCAAAGTCATTACAATTGTTGGTCAAGTCATTTTTAGAGGTCGGATAAGTGATTAACAGTGGTTGGCGAAGTCATTACAATTGTTGGCAAAGTCATTTCTAGAGATCGGATAAATGATTAACAGTGGTTGGCAAAGTCATTACAATTGTTTGGTCAAAGTTATTTTTAGAGTCGGATAAGTGATTAACAGTGGTTGGCAAAGTCATTACAATTGTTGGGCAAAATCATTTTTAGAGGTCGGATAAGTGATTAACAGTGGTTGGCAAAGTCATTACAATTGTAAGGCAAAGTCATTTCTAGAGATCGGATAAGTGATTAACAGTGATTGGCAAAGTCATTACAATTGTTTGGCAAAGTCATTTCTAGAGATCGGATAAGTGATTAACAGTGGTTGGCAAAGTCATTACAATTGTTGGGCAAAGTCATTTTTTGAAGTAGGATAATGATTAACAGTGGTTGGCAAAGTCATTACAATTGTTGGCCAAAGTCATTTTGAGAGGTCGGATAATGATTAACATAGTTGGCAAAGTCATTATTGTTGTCAAAGTTATTTTTAGTTGTCGGATAAGTGATTAACAGTGGTTGGCAAAGTCATTACAATTGGTTTGGCAAAGTCTTTTTTAGAGATCGGATAAGTGAGTAACAGTGGTTGGCAAATTCATTA